>JAVSBS010011997.1:0-12610 GCA_033124195.1 Coracias cyanogaster | reverse complement strand
AACAAGCTGCCCAGGGAAGTGGTGGATTCACCATCTTTGAACATGTTGAAAAGTCATGTAGATGTGGTGCTGAGCGACGTGGTTTAGCAATGGATTTGGTAGAGTTGGGTTAATGGTTGGACATGATGATCTTAAAGGTCGTTTCCAACCTAAACAATTCTATGATTCTATGATTATGCCTTTTGCTATCTCCTAGAGACGTGGGGCAAGCTTCATACCTTAACCACACAGATGTGTGTGCAGTAAAACTACGTTTACACCATCTTGAATGGGTTTTTTTGAGCTTTCCTTTTGGTGCTCCACGGGCTTTCCCTGAGCATCCCTAAGCCTGTTGCTGCTTTGCATGCTGCCTTGCCCTCCAAGTGCCCTTTGGTCTAGTGCAAGGAAGCAAGACAGCACGAATTCACATCTCCCCCAGCCTGCTGTGCTGCAGGACGCCTTTCACAGAGCACATCTCGTCCTGGAACCGTTTCTTCTCGTCTCTCAGCCACTTGGCCGCGTGCTGCTCAGGAGAACCATGCCAACGTGTGCTTGGCTGTGCCGCCCGCGACCACTGCTCTGATCGCTGAATGACACCTTTTTCCGAGCCAAAAATAAAGGGGAGTGAAGGAATCCTGGGTTTTGGCACTCCACCCTTGTCCAGGCATGAATCTGACTGCCTCTAGCAAACCACGTGCGTCGTGCCCTTCTTCTGGGAGTTAGTTCGTGTGGCTTTTGGTCACAGTAGAAGTGCTGAGCGCCTCTCTCTGAGATCTCAGCATCAGATTCGAATGACGAAATACCAGAATTATTACATCTGCATCAAGTCCGATTCCTGGGGGGTGTCTTTGTTCCCTCTAAAACCCACCTGGTCCGTGGCTGTGCAGCAGAGTCATTCAGCGTCCTGGGTGCAGCAGACGCTGCTTTGCCTCCAGAGCAGCGGTTGTGCAGGGGAGATGAAGCACGTGTTCCTTCACTTAACGATGTCAGAACAAGTGTGCACAGGAGGGGAGAAATGTGCTTTTGTTAATGTTCAGCTTTGGCATTGCTGGTGCTCAAGGCTAGACCACTACAACCATTGCATTTCCTTTCTTATTACAACTTTTTAATGCAATAAATACTGACGTGCAGAGGTATTCATGTTCTATATATATTTTTTTACATATAAAACTCGCGTATGATACAGAAGCGCCAGGATGTGAACAAGACAAAATCGTTGCCAGAGTTCTCTAAGTTCAGTTGTCCTGCTTAGAGATTTTGAGACCCACGTTCAGGTTTCCAAATGTGGACGTAAATAAGGAATATGGAGCATGGCATAAAGTACCTTGGCTCGGGCATCATCCTCGTTGTGAGAGAAGCAGAATAAACCAACCCAATTGGCATGACTCGAGCATAGACGCTGTCACGTAATCACCAAATCATAGAATAGATTGGGTTGGAAGGGACCTCTAAAGGTCATCTAGTCCAACCCCCCTGCAGTAAGTAGGGGCATATTAAGCTCTTCTCATTTACATCAGATTTTGTCAGCCGAGCTTCTCCAGGAATTACAGGTCCTGCTAGAACGAGACATAGAAGCTCCCTCAGCCTGCCCAGCAGCCGCCGTTGGCGCTGGCTTCCCTCCGCCCGGAGCTGCCGTGCTCCCGGGAGCCGGGCTGGGATCGGTTTCTTCCCCGTTCCCCCCGGTGCCTGTTGTCGGCAGCTCCGGCTGCCACTAGCAGTCAATTTGTAACTGCATCAGCGTGTGTATTACTGTTCGCATCGATAGCGCAATTAATGTTGAAGTCAATTTTGGTGTTAATTTTAGGCCATGATTAGTGTTGACACTGCGTGTCAAACTAGCGGCGTTTATGAGCACCATGAAAACGAGCGTTAGTTAATACGCTGGTTTTACTATCTGTTAATGGTTGCATTAAGGCGGGGATCTAGTGGGAGAAGGTGTGTATAAAATTATATATCTAAAACTCGTGTGTAATGTATGTGCGCCGGGCAATTCCGCGCTGCTGGTGCTATTCAGGGAGCAAATGACATCTGAGCGCTGAATCCTAATCACAGTTTGGAACATCAGAAATAATGATCACTTCTGATCGGAGGTTGTGAATAATTCATCTGGTTTGATTTCCGCGTTCTGTCCAGTGATACTTTTCAAACCAAATGTGTTCCTACAGGAGAATAATGGTCCCACTTCTTATGGAAATACCGTGGCACAAATCATTTTGCCAACATAAAAACAGTTAAATAAGACGGTTCCTGCTTTTATTTTTTTTTTTCCTCCCTCTCTTCTTCATTCCGGGGTGTGCTGGGAATAGAGCTGTGGCAGAAGCACTTTCCAAACGGTGCTGGCTCTGAAGAGCCCGTTTGGAAGGCACGGCCGCTTACCATCACCCACGATTGTTCTGACAGTGCTCTTAGGTGATTAGCTCAGCCGGTCTAATTAACCTGCGAACTCTCCCTTTTTCTGGCATGCTGCCGTTCAACTTAAAAATCTCATCTCTCTCTTTTTTTTTTTCCTGAAATAGAAAGCTATCCTCCACTGCCCATAAATTTAAACAGAATCTACATTGTTCATAGCAAAAAAAAAAAAAAATTCCTTAGTTGTGCCCTGTGATTTTTTTTCATCCTGGATAAATGGCACAAAATATTGGGAGGCAAAAAGACGTACAAGTTATTAAAGTGCTGCACTTTAATTTCTCTTTTCTTAAACTGGATGTGGTTGCTCCATATTTAGCAGCTATAAACTATTTTGAAGAGTTTGTGCTCACCGTGCCCTGGCTGGATAGTTTTCCCTAGTGAGCATTACCAAAAGGGATTTTATTTATGTAGGGGTTACAGGAGCTCAGGTTAAGGAGCTGCTCCAAGACTTCTGTTACAAGCTGAATTTGGTGTGGCTGCAAGGAAACGACTACTTTGGCAAAACTCTGTAAATTAGTGTTACTTCTGTGCTTTTTTGGAAGACATTTGTGGTGCAGTTTTAAAGATAGTATTACTCCATCTTCCGTGTGGGCCTCTGTCGGTAAGTAAAGCTGCTTTCTGAGGTGGTATCAAAGAGATCTGGTACATACCCACTGAAGGATTTTAGTTATGGCAGAGGGAAAAAAAAAAAGGCCTCTAAAATATGGTAGAGAGCTGAGCTGCAGTAGGTGACGGGACATAGATGGGACATTTCCTCCCGTATTTCTTAGAGGCTAATCTTGAAGCCTTTAACTTTGCCTTTGCAGACTTTTTTAACTTGCTCTTTCTAATTGCACGCTTGCCCGTGGTTGAGAATTGGAACGGAAGCACAACATCCAGAGGGATAAAGCTTGCTTTTCTTCTTTCCTCACCTTTATTTTTCCTTCCTCTGCTCTGAAAGTCCAGCAGTAGAAGAGCAGCAGGCCAAGGAACCCCTCTGGCTGTGCTGGTTTCTCCGGGGGGCTCTGGGCTGGTTGTTGGTGTGACCCCTGGTCTCTGCGCACGCTCGTGGCCTGACCAGCAGCCGCCTCCGCTTGTTTGACACCGTTGCAACTTTCCCCTTTAGCTTGGCAACAATACTGGTATTTGAGCGAGGCATCCCACTGACTTTTAGGGATTTATGCTCCTGTCTTGGAAAGTGCTGCGGTAGCTCTCTCTCCCGAACGCTGCGGTTGGATGCTAGGATGTAACTGTAAATCTGCAAATATTCAGAGGCAAACAGATTAATCCCTTACGACGTATCAGTCACAATAGCCGTGGATGGAGCTGAGGAGAAGGTGAACTGAAACATCATCATTCCGTTAACTTGCAATCTCAGCTCTCCGAAGGGGAGGTGCAAGGGAAGGATCTGCCGGTAGCCGGTTGTAATATTTTTGGGTTGCTGCCTGCTTTACTTCCAATGACCCTTTGATTAATTCCTCCGCCTTTTTATTTTTTTTAATGAGCCTATTATGGCATATCTTATTGCACACGCTGATTGGATCTCAAGCGTGTACTGTGCCATTCTGATTTGGATTAAATGGCACATATCTGTCTGCCGCTTCTCCCCTCTCCCCCTCCCGCTTTAGTTCATCATGCTCAGAATTCAGAGTCGCCACAATGAGAGTTTCAACCCTCCTGATTGCAGAGGATGTGCAATCGCCTTGAGGAATGTGTACTCAGAGCTTATGATCCTTGGGCAAGCGGAGACTGGGTGATGCATGTGGCTTTCAAGGAACGCTGCTATTTCCATCCGTTAATGGCATTCCAGGATGGCCAACTCCTCAGTGCGGTGATAGGCGGCAGCTGGGAGATGGGAGATGCAGGGCACAGATGCTGCTGATCTTCATAAGATGGGCCAGAAGAGATCATCTGGTGATTTTAAAAAGAAAAATATGCAGGGGGAAAAAAAAAAATAAAAGAGCATTAGTTATCTAGGCAGGCTTGGAAAGAACCTGCTGCGATGTTTGGGAAGAGCCAAAGACATGAACGGAAGGACAGAAAAAAAAAAAATGGAGATGGTTATGAAATAAAAGGGTTATTAAATGAGGGCAGGGCGAGAGAGAGCCAGGGTGCCGAGGTTCTGGGCTGGTAGCTGGGTAGCCTAAAGCAGGTGGGTAGGAGTCCTGTGCAGCAGCGCGTTCGTCCTCACCCTGTGGGCTCTGGCGCGTGGGAAAAACGCAGCAACCACGAGAGAGGCCTCTGCAGAACGTGCTTTGGACCTGGGACACGTGGGGAGCGGGAGGGCCGGTGTTGGTGTCTTGGGTGGGAAGAGAGCGATGGAGGATGTGCTCCAGTGAGTGTGGAGAGGATCGAGTCCTGCCAGCTGTGCTCAGAGCTGCTGCTGGCGGAGCTCCCAAAGAAAATCCGCAAAGTGCAGCACACGTGAGAAGAATGGCCCCTGTGTGGTTCCCCTCTTTCACATCTCGAAGATGTACATTTAGGTTCTGTTGTTCTCTGCTCTGTGGTTGCAGATCGGGATGGTGGCCTGGAAGATGACTCTGAAGACCCCCGAGTATCCAGAAGGCCGCGATATCATTGTCATTGGCAATGACATTACGTACCGAATAGGCTCTTTTGGGCCTCAAGAGGACGTGCTGTTCCTGAGGGCTTCGGAGCTTGCTCGAACGCATGGTATCCCCCGTATCTATGTGGCTGCCAACAGCGGAGCCAGGATTGGTTTGGCTGAGGAGATTCGCCACATGTTCCATGTGGCTTGGGAAGACCCAGATGACCCGTACAAGGTAAGGAGGCACAGGAAGCAGAGATGGAACTCTGCCATAGCTCACAAGAGATCTTATTTTTACACCGCTTCTTTTAATAGAGCTAAGGGTAAATATTTGCTAGACTGTTAGGTCCAAAGTTCTTCCTGGTATGGGATCTCTCAGGCAGCAGGATTGGCATCCAGAGCTTGTGCTAAATGTTGAAAACATCCTTAGCTTTTCTTGACCTCAGCTGGAGCTCCAGTGTTAAGAGGGCATGTTCTTACTGCTATCCGGAATTAAATTCCACTCCCTTGGAACTTCGTTTTTGGAAAGTGTTATTGGGGATCGGAAGGGACCACAAGTAGGAATGAGATGAATGAACCGTTTTTCCCTGCAGGGATACAAATACTTGTACCTGACTCCTCAAGACTATAAGAAAGTCAGTGCCCTGAACTCAGTTCACTGTGAGCATGTGGAGGACAACGGAGAGTCCAGGTAAGCACAGACAGGTCCAAATGAAAAGCTTTCTGTTCTCCCTTGGGCATACAAGGTGATACCTGTCACTTCCTTGTCTTCAGCTAGAACATTCTTGAGGACCCAGGTCTGTAGAAAGCCACAGCTGTGTGTGGTCAGAGCCCGGAACAGAGAGTTGGAACTTGTATCGTGACATGCTTTGAGGTAGGGCCCAAATCAGGACTGAGGGTCCTGCAGTGCTAAACGCTCAATGAACAGGACAATGATTCTTGCCCTAAGACTTGCAGTCTAAGTTTTGAAAAATACTTTTCTGCTAGATTCTGTAGAAAGGATAAAAGAATTCCTGGGTGAAGGCTGAGCTCTCGGTGCATCTTGACGGGCTGGGCTGCAGTCATTGTACTAAACTGCCGTATAGCCCACGGTTTTCCACCGGCATCTCCTCTAGGCTACATCCCCAAGGTAGCACGTCTGAAAATGAGGTGCAAAGAAGCTTTCAGAGCTAGACTTCAGCTGTAGTGGTGCTCCTGGACAGAGGGAGGAGGATGTGCTTAGGAAGACAACCAAAAGAAGCCTAGTTTGCAGACTGGCGAGGTCTGAAAGAACAAAAGGATGGTGCCGGGCGTGGGGACATGTGTGTGCCCGCACGTGTGGTGGGGAAGCTAGAGGCTCTCTTCAGCGAAGCACTTAAGCACATGCTCAAGTACTTTACTTGTGGCAAAGATAGAAGCCAGTATGAGAGCGCTGAGTAAGAAGGGACCATGCTGGGGAAGAAAGGCATGAAAAAAGAAGGTAAAGAAAAGTTAAGATCCTCATTATAATCTCTTGTTCTATTTCTTGTTCCTTTTGGCTGCGTTCTCTTCCTTTCTTGCCCTTTTCCCTGTACTCAGCCTGCTCCTCATGTCCTGTGAGAATGACAGAAGAACGCTTTTCACGGGTGTTCCTCTCCCTTGGCATTTCTTCTTTGCGGGGCTGCTTTGGCTGCTCGTATGTAGGACTATTCCGTGGTGTTCACCAAGGCTGCAGAATGAGCCCCTGTGCGGGGCTGGGCCGGGTTTTATGAGCTTTACTCTTTGGAGCCTTAATGATATTTCGTCACTTTTCATTTTCTTCGTAGCAAACTGATTCAGCAAATCACTGGACCTTGTGACTCAAAGGCTGTATGTGTCTCCCTCAGGTATAAGATAACAGATATTATCGGAAAGGAAGACGGACTTGGAACAGAGAACCTCCGAGGATCTGGCATGATTGCTGGAGAATCATCCTTAGCCTATGAGAGTATTATCACCATCAACTTGGTAATCCCCCGCTGCTTGCTATTCTTCAAACTGTATTGTCTGGTTCAGCTAAAAATCCTGCAGTGATATCCAGAAGATACATCTGGGATCAGGCTTCGGGTGGATGTAAATTGGCTCCTGTAGGCTTTGAGCCACGCTGCTGGCAGCGTTGCAGGGCGGGGGCCCTTCCAGACTAAAATTAAAACATTTTGAGAAAACAGTCATTTGGCTTCATATTTGCTCAGTCTGTAAGTTACTGCTTCTGTTTTTTAAAATAAAATCCATGTATTTGGATACTGGTTTTTGGTTTTTGTTTTTTGGGGTTTTTTTTTTTTTACAAAAAAATAGATTCTGGACTTTTGCCGTGAGAGTAGATTCTCTAGCCTTGTAATACAAACAGGCCCGGTTTTATCTACATGTTGGAATCGATAGGTTTTGGCTGTGTGGTACGACAGAAATCAATGTGATTTCTTTTTCCTAAGGTGACGTGTCGGGCAATTGGAATTGGGGCCTACCTCGTTCGGCTGGGTCAGAGGACTATCCAGGTTGAGAACTCTCACATAATCCTGACCGGCTGCGGAGCCCTCAACAAAGTAAGTGTTTGCGTTTCACTCTTGGACTGTGTGCATGGAGCCGGTGTTTCTGTGAGTCCTGCCGGAGCTGCCACCACAAAACCCATCGTTACGTCGGTCCCTTTGCCTTTCTCCCCTCTCGCGCTCCTGCTGACCGAGGAGAACTGACGCAGGGCAGGGGCTGTGAAGCCTTCGTGCTTTTGCAGGCTTGTTTCTTTTCTCTCTGCTCAGAGATCAGGCCTTTCAGGCGGCTGTTTTTCTGGACAAGAACATGGTATTGACAGCCGGAGGCACTGTTCTGGCTGGGGATGGGCAGGAGAGCCAGGCAGAGCTGCAGCTTGAAGGGCTTGAGCGTGAACCAGGTGAAGGGGAAGGAGGAGAAGCAGCTTTTAACGTAGGCTGTGTGCAATGGCTAAGTGACAGAAGCGGAAGCTGGCTGGGCAGCATCTTCTCCCACTCCCTGTGTACTGTGAGAGGGGACAAGGCTGTTGGCAGGGTCTGGAAGACTGCTTCAAAATACGTGGGCCAGAATCCCCCTGCGCTGGGAGCCATCGCAGCGTCGCGTGAACACTGGGGAGCACTGAAACCTGCAAAGAGCCTGTGGATGGTGATTTTCAAGGGGTCAGACCTGCTGGAAATCTCAACTGAAGGGCAGCAAGAATAACTCGGGCTGTAAGAAAACTTACTGCTTTCACTTCTAAAGTGGCTCTTCTCTTTTTTTAACTTTTTTTTCATCCCCCACCAGAGGCGGTTTTTCTCCCTCGCTGCCCCAAGCCTATTAATACGGCAGCCTCCAGCTCCTTGTCTGTAGCAGACACGGCTCCCAGCCGACTCCGCTCTTGTCCCTCGCACCGAGGGCTTTGTTTACGTGGGAGTTGGGATTGTGCGGCGCGAGTGCCCTTCCCCATTGTGCAGCTTTGTTCTCAGGCACTCTCCAGCACCTGGGGTGGTTGTGCTTCAGCGCAAGCTGCGTTTCAAGGAGCGCCTGCCTGACAATGGGAGATAAAAGGAAAATAGTCTCTCGTTGAATTATTCCCCTGAATAAAGGGGGCTCTGCAGAAAATGAAGCATTGATCCTATCAACTCTAGGATGCAGCACCCTCAGTTAGATCTCTTACACACATCACACACACCTGCATCAATGGAAGGAGAAGAGGCATTTGAAGATCCGTCCTTTAAAAAGAAATTGAGTCAGTTTAGTGCTTGCTGAAGTGGAGTAAGTTGCCTGGTTCCAGCTGTCATTTGTTGGGGATCGGGGTCCTGCAGAGCTTCCCAGATGGCAGGGCCAGTCTGTTCAGTCCTCTCCTGCTCTCTTCTTTCCAGGTTTCACTGCACTCTCTGTTGGTGGAGTGAATGTTTGTTTTCATAGGACTAGATTAATCTCACTGAATTTTAGGCACTTAAGAATTAAGGATTTAGTCCAAATTAAGCACCTGACATCTGTCAGCAGGCGTAAACAGAAGGAGATGCTTTCTGGGAGTGATTTATCCTAAGAATTTCAGTGGGCTGAATAATCCCATGTGTCCTGTTCTCTCCTCCCTGCTCTGTTTGAAAGGGATATATTTTGGGGGGTTGGATTTGATGATCTCCAGAGGTCCCTTCCAACCCCTAACATTCTATGATTTTTATGGTGGCACTGAACCTCTACCTGCCTGAAGGTCAGGAAAGGAGGAACCTCTGGCATCCTATCTAGCTTTCCCAGTAAGACACCTAAGTCCAGAGCCAACATTTAAGTCTACCTGTCCTTGAATAGTGGGACACTGGGAGTCCCCACTCACGCCTGGATGCTGGGTGGTGTTTCTTGCTAGTTTGTATGGTCTTCATTTTGCAGTCCCTGCAGTTCTGGTCAGAGCTTGTTGAACAGATTCAGCTTTGTGTCCCAGAAGTACATCTGAAGTAGCGAAGTGTGCTAATGTGAAATGACCAAGCTGAGTCCAGCTGAGATCTTAGGGAGGCTGTGGAGCAAACGGTGAATGCTCACGCATTTGTGTCACCCTGCCGTGGAGACAGCATCTGCTCCAGATTCACCCCCCGTTTCCCTGAGCTTATGTATAAACTCTTAAACACTTGTCCCTTGGATTTCAATGGACAGTTTGGGTTTTATTTTGGCTAGAATCAGGTCTCTCAATTAAGCAGAGTCTTCACTTGTAGGAATGTGGAGGCTCTTTGGGCACGGTAGATGATGTGTTCTGGTTCATTTGTGTGAATAAGTCTCCAGAAGGGTCTCGTGGTGGAAACCTGTTGTGGTTTTTGTCTGTGGAGCAAGTGAGCCTTGGTGCTTCGTGTGCCTTGCTGAGAAGAGCCCTGGGCAGCAAAGTCAGCGCTTGACTTTGTGGGAATTAGAAGGTCACCCATCCAACTGGCAGGGTCTTAGAAGAAAGATCATGGCTGAAACAAAGATAAGGAAATGGAAACTGCCACCTTGCAAGACAGTTGGAAGCGAATGTTTTCTTACACAGTTGCACACAAATATTCCTTTAGCTTTTCCCAGTGAGGTGTCAGAGATCTGGGACCATTTTTTCTGTGGAGGGTGATGTACAAAGCTTAAGCGTCGTCTTGTGTCTGCGTACACGTCTTCTTCAAAATGTCTTCTCTCTGCAAGAGGAGAACGTGCAGTGCAAGAGTGTTTCTGCAGCAATGGAGAGAATCAGGCTTTCAGTGATCGGTGAGGCTTTTTCTGGAAAGTTGTTTGATTTTTATTTTTTTTTTTTCCCAGTGAAAACTGGATTCTTTTTAATTTACAGGGGAGCAGAGGGGGACAGTGACGAACGTTACGTGCCAGGAGATTTGTTGCTGGCCTTGTTCATGATCGTTATGTAAAACCAGCCTGAGGCTTTAGGTGTAGAGGGAAAGGTCCAGCTGCCAAAACCAGACTGCCACCTTTAGCTTAGCCGGCGAGCTCAAGGTCAATATCATTTTAAGCTGGAGCTAATGTTTGGTTCTAGAGGTTGACTAATCAGGTGCTGGCTGTTCGCCGCGGCCGTGTCGCTGCTTTGTAAGCAGAGAGGCGTATCGCTGCGAGACACCCGATATCAGGCAGGCTTAAGGATTCTCTCAGCCCCGATGCCTGTCAGGGGTGACAAGAAGCTGCACGAGAGCGGCCCAAGGTTGCCCTCTGCTCCTGATGAAGCTGTCTTTGTTTCTGGTCCAGACCTCCAGGCAAGGGAGCGACCTGGGGAAGAAGGTGCGATGCCGGCGCTCGGCGTGGGGGGCACCGGGGCCGCATTTCAGCCGTACCCCTTTTGTCTTCCCCGTCGCATCTCAGCGGGGGGTGGAGAGGTGGAAATGACATTTCATTCCTCTCCTGCGAGCGTGCGCGCGCGCCTGTGCCGAGCCCGCTGACCCCCCTGAAAATTGAAATAATGATAATGCGCGTCTCCTGACTGCATCAAAGTATCAGCACATCAAAAGCCAGGAGGCATGAAATGCAAATGATAAAGTGAAAGCAGATGGATTGTGCATGATCGCCTGATGCCCAATGAATTTTAAAAGATGCTGGTTCACATGGGGAGAGGGGCTGAAATAAACACGTTATCCCTGCAATTTTTTTTTTTTTTTTTGTTCTTGCTGCTCACTCCTGACAATATTTTTTCACACTTCAGCGAGCAGCCACTCCATCTCTCTCCCTCCCTCTCCCTCTTTCTCTCCCTCTCTCTCTTTCGCTGTCTACCTCACACACGTCTCGGGTCATGTCGCCGCAGCTCCGGTGGAAATAATAAGATATAAACCACGAGGTTGTTATTTGCATAGAAATAGCATGGAGCCCCAGGCAGCATGGGAGAAGGACACAGAGATCATTTGTCTAAAATTTTAATGAAAACTTTTGCTGAGGCAGAGATTTTTTTTTTTTTTTTAACTTTCCCTGCCTCCCCCTTTTCCCCTCCCACGCCTCCCTCCACCGCCCCAGCTCTCTTTCCTGTCATTAGCTGAAGGTGGGCTAGTGGGAGGTGTCCCTGGCGTGGCAGGGGGGTTGCAACGAGATGATCTTTGAGGTCTCTTCCAACGCAAACCATCCTATGATTCTGTGGTTTCGTGTTGGAGAGGTGACGTGCTGCCGCCCTGCACGAACAGGTTAATTTCCAGGGGTTTTCCTTTTAATAGAAGCAAGACTGAATTGCTCAGCACCCCCAGCTTACGCATTGCTTGTATGGTTCAACCTCCCAGGACTGTGTTTCATTTCAGCCCTCACAAGGATGTTCCCACCTCTGTTGCTGACCTATTTTTGATTCGTTTGCTCCTCTTTTTGTGTTTAAAAGAAATCCTGACTTCAAGACTGTTTTGTTCATGTAAACAAATCGTGGCTTTCAATCACGTTTTCTCTGTGGATAGACATTCTAGGCTTTTCCTGAGGGAATCCAGGTTTAGCAGAGGTTTTCAGGAACTGCTGCTAACTTGATACACGTCAGTTCGCTTTATAGATGTTCAACCTGGTATCTCAAACAGTTCTGAGTGATGACGGGCTGTCCCGCACACTGCACTTCACAGGAGGACATCTGAAGTGGTCACCGCTTCTGGAGGTGAAGGGAAGAATCTTGCCAGCAGACTGTTCTGTTTCCTCTCCCTCCTGTTTAGCTTTATTTTCCCCAAAACTCTCCAGGTCTTTCCAAACGATGCGTCAGACCCTCAGCCTGTCCTCTGGTGTGCCCATCCCTGGGGCCCCGTGGCACTGTGCTGGTGGCCCGGTTTGTCTAGAACATCCAAGTGTGCCAAGCATGAGCTTGACAAATACCAGCTGCCAGGAGTGTATGTCCATGTCGGGAAAGAAGCAGTGAAGGTGCAGAGTCAGAAACCACGAAAATATGAATTGTTCAAAGTAATCGTTCAAAACCAGCACTCTGGGCTTCATTTCCCAGTCTGCCTGGTTGTGGTCTGATGTTTTGGGGTATAATGGCAGTTACCTGATGACAGCTTGGTCTTGAAAACATAGTCCATTTGTATTTGCGATGTGTTTTGAGCTCATGAGATGGAAGGTACCTGCTGGCAGTGGTGCATTGGCAGGGTAGGTAACCCCACCCTCAAGGTTTCTTTCTGTGCAAGTTTTTACCCTCAAAATGGTCTTGATTTAAACAATGTGTCTGCTTATATAACCTATCCTAGACCTGAAAGAGCTCAGGAACAGGTTTACCAGATTAACAGCGCACTATTTCTGTAAATTAGTGGGGTTTTGGGGGAGCAAACA
>JAVSBS010011996.1:41667-75370 GCA_033124195.1 Coracias cyanogaster | reverse complement strand
GATGACATCCATAGCTCTTCCCTTGTCTACTGATGCAGTCACTTCATTGTAGAAAGCCACTAGGTTGGTCAGGCAGGACTTGCCCCTAGTAAAGCCATGCTGACTGTCCTCCATATGCTTTAGTGTATCTTCCAAGAGGATCTGCTCCATGGTCTTCCCAGGCACAGGGGTGAGGCTGACAGGTTGGTAGTTCCTGAGGTCTACCTTCCTACCCTTTAAAAAAATGGCTGTAATGTTACTTTTCTTCCAGTCACTAGGGACTTCACCTGACTGCCAGGACTTTTCAAGTATTATAGAGAGTGGCTCAGCAACTGCATCAGCTGATTCCCTCAGGACTCTGTGATGCATCTCGTCAGGTCCCACGGACTTGTGTGTGTTGGGGTTCCTCAGACAGTCAAGAACCTTGTCCTTAGTTACAGTGGGAGGGGCTTTGTCTCCCTGGTCCCTGTCTCATGGGCCATCAACTTGAGAGCTGTGAGGAGAGAAGTTGCAGTTAAAACTGCGGCAAAAAGGTTGTTGAGGACCTCAGCCTTCTCCTCGTCTGTTGTTACTAGCTCACCATTGCTGCTCATCAGGTGGGGTATGCTTTCTTTGACCTTCCATTTCTGGTTTACATACCTGTAGAAGCCCTTTTTGTTTTTCTTTGCATCCCTTGCCAAGTTCAGCATCAGCTGGGCCTTGGCCTTCCTGACCTCATCCCTGCACAACTGGGCAACATCCCTGTACTCTCCCCAGGATATCTGTCCCTGCTTCCACTGCCTGTGCAGTTCCATCTTGCCTTTTAGTTTGACCAGCAGGTCTCCACTCAGCCATGCTGGCCTCTTTCCTTCCTTGCCTGATTTCTTACAGCTGGGCATTGAGAGCTCTTGAGTGCACTGTCTCCTGGAGCTGGAGTAAGGCAGCTTCATCAATAGGTTCCCCTTGATCAAGTGGCCTGTAGTAGACACCAACCACAAGGCTCCCTTTGTCGTCTCAATCCCTAATTCTTACCCGCAAGCTTTCAACCTTTTCATGGCTATTCTTTAGGGACAACTCTTCACAGTCTAACCATTTCTTAACATAGAGGGCAACACCTCCACCCCTCCTTCCCCTCCTGTCCCTTCTGAACAGCTTGTAGTCATCGATAGCCACACTCCAGTCACAGGATTCATCCCACCAGGTTTCAGTAAAGACCACTATGTCATAGCCTTCCTGTAGCACGGTAGCTTCCAATTCCTCCTGTTTATTGCCCATGCTGCATGCATTGGTGTAGTGGTACTTCAGCAGGGCTGCTGGCCGTGTCACTTTCTTAGAGGGATACTCCTTTATTCCCCCCAAGTGTTTCATGGTTGCTAACTTGTTGGCTCCTATTTCCTCAGGAGCCCCTGGCTCATCTCTGTTAGACTTTGCCTGTACTGCAGTGTCCACAGCATGCCTCAGGGCAAGAGGTAGAATGCCCTTATTGTCACCCCATCCCTCCAACTCTAGTGTGTCACCCTGCCACTTGTCACAGATAATCCCCACCATATTACCTCCCCTCCCTTCACATCTGCTTTAAAGCCCTGACAATCAGGCTCAATCTGTCCTCAGGTCTCCCTGCTCTTCCTTCTCCACATGCCTCCCAGTTACTGGGCTTGTCCTGTGATGCACTGGCCAGCCTTTCTACACAATCTTTACTACTGTGTGGCTTTCATCTGCTCCATGACAGTAGAAAGGGGCAGGGCACAATACACTTAATGTATCCTTGAGCTCACTGGCCTCTGAAGACCCCACAGTTAGACAGGACACAAAGACTATCTCACATCTTTAGAAAGCCTGAGTCACACCTAAGTGGATTCCTAACACAGATGGTGGAGATATGCCATGGTCATAAGGAAATGTGTATAGTTACTAGATGTTACATGCAGTTCTGGCATAATGTCCTTTTTCCAGTGAGACTTCTTTTCCTGATGCTGTTTACATGCAGGTAGAATAAAGGGAGATGTGGAAGAGGTCAACTAGTGGAATGAGAATACTCATGTCTCAGTAAGAAAGAAGGTATTCTCTGGATTCTGTTGTATATATTCCCTACCTAGTTCAGTACTTCCTTTCTCTCATGCTTCAGGAGCAGTGCTGAATGATGATGAAGAAATTTTGGACCAGTACCCATAAGTCATCTGAATACAGTATAAAGGAGCATGAAATAACTAACCTGCCTTGGTACCTAATGAGTGGAATATGATACCACCACTGGGGTATTTTCCTGATGCTCAAGGATGTATGATGATCCCTATTTCCAAGATGAAGTATGACTCTGTTCACGGCATATTTGGAAAAATATGGAATTGTAAAGCCGTTTTTAATGCATGCAAACAAAAGATATATTCAAACAGAAAATGGATCACCAATGTCTTTTTTTAAAGTAAAATAGGTAGTAACCTCAACATTCAAGAGCAAGCTTTGTTACAAAAAGAAAGAATTTATATGCTCATTGCTGACTTTCCAGATTATAGCAAGAAAAGGCTGACCTCCAACTAAATACTTTGCAAAGATTATATTTTATTTCAGTGGAAATGTTCTCATGTTTTAAGCAATATATGAAACCAACATAATGTTAGTTTTCAAAAACTAATAATAGTTACAGGAAGTTTGACACTATTTAACTTAAAAAAAATAGTCTTATTTATTTTCAAACAAAAGAAATATATGATGTGTGTGTTAGTGCAGCTCTTGTGCTATCTAGGAGGAAAAAGTTCTATTTCTCATTATCAGTTGTTTATAGACTAGAAATCCAAAACACAACAGATCTGACTCAGCGTTTATCCTTCCAAAGCACAGGAGCTAAAGGTATAAATGACACATGCAAGAACCTTAAAGGAGGACTGGCCCTGAAAAATGATCACACGAAATGAGGATCTTCTTATTCAATGGTCTGTTTCACCTTGTGCATTCAGACACACAAACTCATTTTCTCATGAAAAACCGACTTTTCGTTAGTATTCTCCAACAACTATTGGCACAGCTTCCTGAGAATGAACTGTCTATTCTTTCCTGGAATCACATGAATCCTCTGCATTTTTCTATTTGTCCCCATACTGCCAACTATTCCAAAATTATAAGTTAGGCTGTGTCCTGGTTTAGACCCAGCCAAGATCTGAGCACCACGCTGCCACCTCGATGTGGTGGGATGGGAAGGAGAATCGGGATAAAAAGGCAAACCCCATGTGTTGACATGAGGAGAATTTAATAGAACAACACAAAATAAGAAGAAACAACGGTAATAACAATAGTAATGAAACAATATAGAAAGTGAGTGATATAAACCACACTGACTCTGCACCAACAGGCTGTGCCAGAGACCCACAACATGCATAGCCCACTTCCCTGCCTTTATATACTGGGCAACACCTGTACAGTATCAAATATCCCATCGGATGCTTCGGATGTCTATCCTGGTTGTGGCCTCTTTCCAGCTTCTGGTGAAAAATTAACCCTATCCTAGCCAAACCCAACACAGGCCTTTAAGATTTTAGAGGAGATGAGAAAAGAAAGGACATAGAGTCCTTGTTAGCTTTTTTCCTGTGTGTTCAATGTAAGTTGATTTCCAAGCATCTCTTTGGGGGCTACAGACTTCAGTGACTTGATTTGGAAAGACAAGATGACAAGAAAAGATACATCACAAGAACCAGGATAAATTCACAAGAGATGCGAACACTGTGCTCAGAGCAGTGTATACCCAAAGAGGTTCTGATCTACTAATCCTGAAAGGTATCACAGAATAACAGAATTGCCCAGATTGGAAAAGACCTTTAAAATCAAGTCCAATCTTTAACCTAACACTCACAAGTCCTTGACTAAACCATATCCCTAAGCACTTTGTCTATACATCTTTTAAATACCTCCAGGGATGGGGACTCCAGCACTGCCCTGCGCAGCCCATTCCTATGTCTGACAACCCTTTCAGTAAAGAAGTTCTGCCTAATATTCAATCTAAACTTCCCTTGGCACAACTTGTGGTCATTTTCTCTTGTCCTATCACTTGTTATTTGGTTGAACAGACCAACCCCCACCTCTCTACGACCTCCTTTCAGGCAGTTGTAGAGAGTCATAACATCTCCTCTGAGCCTCTTTTCTCTAGGCTAAACAACCCCAGTTCCCACAGCCACTCCTCAGAAGACGTGTTCTAGATCCATCACCAGCTTTGTTGCCCTTCTTTGGACATGCTCTAGTGCCTCAATGTCTTTCTTGTGGTGAGGGGCCCAAAACTGAACACAGTACTCCAGTTGTGGCCTCACTAGCTCTGAGTACAGGGGTACAATCTGTCCCCTTGTCCTGCTGGCCACACTATTCCTAATACAAGCCAGGATGTCATTGGCCTTCTTGGCCACCTGGGCACACTACTGGCTCATGTTCAGTCAGTTATCAATCAACACCCCAGATCCCTTTCTGCTGAGCAGCTTTCCAGCCTCTCCTCCCAAGCCTGTGGCATTGCATGGTGGTGTTGTGGCCAAAGTGCAGAACCTGGCATTTGGCCTTATTGAAACTCATACAATCAGTCTCAGCCCATTGATCTAGTCTGTCCAGATCCCTCTGCAGAGCCTCTCTACCCACCAACAGATTAACACTTCCACCCAGCTTGGTGTCATCTGCAAACTTACTGAGGGTGCACTCAAATCACTTCATCCAGACCATTGATAAAGATGTTAAACAGGAGTGGCCCCAGTACTGAGCTCTATGGAGCACTGCTTGTGACTGGCCCTCAACCGGATTTAACTCCATTTACCACCACTCTGGGCTTGGCCATCCAGCCAGTGTTTTACTCAGTGGAGTGTACACCCATTCAAGCCATAAGCAGCCAGTTTCTCCAGCAGAATGCTGTGGGAAACAGTGTTAAGGGCCATAGTAAAGTTCATATAGACAACATCCATGGCCTTTCTCTCATTCACTAAGTGGGTAACCATGTTGTAGAAGGAGAATATATATTTACATACATATATTAAATCATGGCCCCAAACAAGTAGCACAGACACACTTTGGAAAATGAACCTGCTCCTGTGATGTGGCCTATGAAAATCGCTCAATGAGCTGAGATAAATTTTCAAAGTAAAGAACTTGGTCTGGGTTTTCTTACCTTCAAAATTTCCACACCTAAAGGATGCTGTGCAGACAATCAGGTCTAGGCTCAGCCTTACACTGAAATGTAATGCCTAGAATCAGGAGTCCAGGCTCCATATGCCCAGCAGACCATGGAGAAGAAATGTCTCCACAGGCACAACTGGCTTTGAAGTGGCCTCTGAATACTTGCCTTCCTGCTGTGAGCAACTAAGCCAGAGAGAGAAAGGAAGGTGGGATGATTCCAAGCCTCCTTGCTTTATAAAGGCAATTTATAGTGAAATGTACTGAAATTAAAACAGTTGGGAGCTTAGATTTTATAGCAGGTTTTTCTGTGCATAGAAATACTGTAAAACAAACCTTTTTTATGTGAAAACTGTTTATATAAGAGGTAAAATTACTGTGTTTATATCCAGGTCATGCCAGAATAATATATTTGACTAAAATAGTTAAAATTTTACACCATAAAATGTGCTGCATATCAGACAGAACTGTGAGACCCCTTCCCTTTCATATTTATGAACTTCAGTATGGAAGCTAAAAAGCAAGTGATCTGAACAGACACGATGTTGATGGAACTCTGCTCTTTCTAGAGTTTCATGTCATGCTATCTTAAGCAAGCTGGGAGACTAAAGAAACCACTTTCATGAAATTCCTTCAGCATGCTTATGTTTAGCATGTGTAAGATGCAGTTCTTGTGTCACTTTTTTTTTCTTTAAAAAGCAAACTGTTTGTAACGCACACAAAAAAGCCCCAAGAGATGCAAAGCTTTGAAGAACTGTATGGATCATTGAGCAATCCACAATTTCAGGCATCCTCACATAAAAGTGGAAAAAAATGCAATCCCACTGAGTAGAAATATGGAAATACCGCCATTATTGGTGAAACAATTTCAACAGTACTCTCTCAAGACACCAGCAGAGTTTTCACATGATCCTTCAGCATTTTAATTAAGATAAGCATAGCTACCTGCAGAACTATTGATATTTCACTGTAACTAAATTTCCCAACAGACAGTCAGATTGTGCAATGCTGTCAGTGCACAAAGACGTGACATGAACTCGCTACAGTCTGATTAAAGTGGCATCAAAGAAGAGAATGAAAAATTCCTGAAAAGTGATTTGTTGTCAGGATTTTTTGGCGGGCACTGACCTAATGTAAGTTTACAGCTACTGGGTAAGAGTAGGCAGTGTAGCCATGGTCCTTGTTTCTAATAATAATGAGTGCTTTGTGGAGACCTGTCTCATTTGCTTCCAGCAACTTGGGTAGAGATAAATAGAAACAGACTTCACAAAACCTCAGAATTTAAAAATCTCCATTAAATTATTTGCTCTATCAAACAAGATGATGTTGCTCAAGAAAATCTGTGAAAACTGTACTTTGTTTTGTAAAACCTTATTATTATAGAGTCAGTAGGAATTCTCCATCTTAACATAGAATTAAACTTAATGGGAAATGTTTAATTCAATTAAGAAACACGAGAAAATTCCCTCAGGCTACAAGAACCCTGATTACAGTGTCGCAGGAAGCCTAAACAAGGCTTAATATACTATAGGGCACGCAGGGCCAAAGCCTCTGAACTATTTTTAACATGTTGCAGATTACTG
This sequence comes from Coracias cyanogaster, assembly GCA_033124195.1. Lineage (NCBI taxonomy): Eukaryota > Metazoa > Chordata > Aves > Coraciiformes > Coraciidae > Coracias > Coracias cyanogaster. Next base: position 68,693 of record JAVSBS010011996.1, on the reverse strand, counting down.
GTAATTAGAAATAGGAAGTGTTAAATATGCCAGTATATCATGGAAATTGCAGGGCTTCCACTACTGTGGTGTGATACACATTCAGTTTTAGGAAAAGATCAACCTACATCATTAGCATAGGGATTCAGACTTTTGGATCCCCGATTTTCTGAATAGTAAGAACAGGGGAGCAGGTTTGCCATTATTATGAATAAAATAGATCCAGAGAGTCCAGCTGCTTCCTAACACTCAGGCCCTTATCTTACAACCAAGAGGGGCATATATTTAAACTTTATGACTTCCTGCAATTTCTGATGAAACCCATGGAGACTGTATGTACGTTAGAGGTAAAAATGCCCAATAACTGCACGATGGAAAGGGAATTGGGAATTATTTCTAAAGCAGTACAAGATCCAAAATAAAAAACAGTTATTAAAGTACCCATAAAAAAACCTAAGCAAGCAGATTATAAACAGAGGAATACATAACAAAATCATAGTCAACAGAAAATTTATTGATAAAAAGATCTGACCAAAAATTCCTGTAAGGCAACAGGGCTCCACATGAAAGAGTTTCCCCTGATCTAAGATGATGTAGCTTCACTAGCATTACAGCTTTCTGTACGCAGGCCCTGTGGATTCTGTACAGATGTAATCTTATCTTCACCAGGTAATATGCTGAAATCATTAGCAAGCCACTAATTTTTGGGATGAACTGAAACCACCACACACCAAGTAAAAAAACAACCAAACCAAAAATATATATATGAAACCTAAGCCAAATATTTATCCAGGCAAATACACATTCAGCATAGAGATTATCAAAGATTTTGTATCCCACTGAAAGACTACACAAATGAACGCTCTACGAATTAGAAAAGTATTGCCAAGCAAAGCTACTGTTATGAATCCCTTGGTCTTTTAATGGCAATCATTCATCTCTCCTTTCACCTCAATTCTGCTTTCTCTGTCATTTCACAAGCACTCATAAATCATCACAACATCAAACAAAACCCCTACTGCACTAAATGCAAGGATAATAAAGGGAAGAGCATTTTAATGAGATGCACAATTATGCTGTACTGCAAAATTCCCGAGGGGCTTCTTTTGATTTTTTCATTTGTTCATCTTCCTTCCATAATCTGTTTGATATTTGGTTTTTTTGGCTGCTCCTCCTAAACAGTCTGCTAGAAAAACACCACAACTCTGGGAACCACATTTTTCTCTATAGGAACATATTTAGCCCCACTTCTTCAGCACAAAACAATGTATGAAGGCACCTAATCATGGACAAACCTCCAAAATGATGAGTTCAAGTCAGTTTCTGTTGGATGAATAGAGACTGGACATGTGGAATATCTACATCTGAAGACAGAAAAATTTTTGAAGTATTTTTTATAATCTAGTTCTTATGACTCTCTCCTTTTACCACCTCCTTTACTGGTATCTTACCTACCATGTAAACAAAAGAGATGTCTAAGCAGTAAGGAGACAGTCAGTTTTCAAAACTACTTCATTTTAAAAAACAGTAGATTGTATTTGCAGGGGGGAAAAGATATCTGTTGTCTTTAAACAACAGTTTGCAATCATCATCCCTGGTTATATTCTTACACAGAAGATTTACTTGAATGTAGACTAAGCAAGTACAATTTTTTTTAACAATAAGAAGAGGGAAAATTAGATTTAAGGTCTGCCTCCAGCAAAAAGATCCTAAGTAGAGCAATTTTCTGCAGAATTACAGTTGGAACACAAGCTGTGCTACTCAGAAGAAAAGGTTCAATTTTTTGTTTATAAATAAAACAATTTTTTGCATTCTTTACCTGGACAGAGACTGTACTCTTCAAGCTTTTGTCCTCGAGGAGAAGTATGAACGTCCCTTGAACATGGGACATCTTATCAAGAGCATAGGACGTGCTGCAGAGGCCTGCTGGTTTTGTTCCTTCACTAATACTTGCGTGACAAACCCACTTCACCTACAGAAACTCTCTTCTAAAGTCCCAGGAACAAAAAAAAATTAACAAGCACATCAAGTGTATTAAGACTTTTTGGCATCTCCAGATCCTTTTGGTTTTGGGGGATCTCAACAAAATGCACTGCAGAAGCTGATTTCATCAAACTATGATGTGTTTGAAGTCAGACCTTGTTAAAACATTTCAGTTTGGGCCCCCAAAGCTCTGCAGTCATTTGCACACATCATAGGTACTGTAGCTATCTATAGGGTGTAGTCAGACCACCCAGACACAGCGCATGGTTTCATGGCGTGTAAAGCAGAACTCACGTTATTGACAGGAGTTTCCACAGCACAAGCCAGCTCCTCTGACTAATTGGCTCCTTGTTAAAGTAGCCCTGGCCTTGCCCACCACCCCAGCCACAACCACCTGAGGGAGGGCAGAGCCATAGAGACACAGGTGGGCCAGGTTCTGCCTCTGGAAGCTGAAGCCAGTGGGGAAACAAAACATTCTACTAGGTTGTGATTCATCCACAGCTCAGCTTTAACTGAAGACCCACAGCTCAGGCCCCAGGACTTCAGCAACTTGAAACACAAAGCTGACAAGCTAAAGGTAACCCACCCTCTTAACATGACATACACAATCAGAGATGCAATAATTATTCTTAACAGACTGAGGTCAGCCTATATGTTCCTCCTGGCTTTGGTACCTACATGCACTAGCTAAGTCCTAGGTTTGAGACTTTGTGCCAAAACTCAAGGACCTGCTAAATTTTTCTACTGTAACAGTGTAAGACTGTAATAAGGAACTGCCTTAATGGTTCTGAACACCTTCCGGGCATTGCACTGGCCGGATACTCATGACTCAACCTCAGCTTTTAACACATTTTATATCATCTCCCCTTCATTAGTGAGTTTAAAACATACTGTTCCAGCTATAATCAAGGAGAAGTGGTGCTGCCTCATCATATAAACACCAGAGCTTGTAAGTCATGATAGAGTCTAGTCCAGATATACCTCATTAAAATGCTCTTCTTTTTATTATCATTAATAGGGATCAGATTTATGCGTGTGTAGGGGCTTGTCTGATGGCAGCATGGCACTTCTGAAATCACAGGAGAAAGCAACAGCTTCTTTATAAGAAAAGAGTTCTGGGCTTGCCTCATAAAACCTTGGGCTTCTAAAATATTAACTTTACTTGACAGTATATTTCCAGTCTTTACAGCTTTAAGCTTAACTGTCAGAAAATTATATAAATCTGATTGCCCCTGTCAGAGCCAGATACGCTTTAGCTCGACTTCACAGAAACGATGTTACTTATCCTTTAGATACAGAAGTGGTGTACTATCAATATGACCAGCATCTCATCATGAAGGCCAAAGCTGCTAATGCTGCATTTGTGCAATGCTGCATTCATTTGGGAATGAACAAATTACTGCCTCTTCTTCACTGACAGCAGAAGAGGCAATAATAGCCACTCCTAACACACAAGGGTGTGGACCTATGAGTCATCTGCCTGGAACCATGGAAGAAAGGGGCAGGAGATTGACGGAAGGTGCAATTTGGCTGGATGACTGTCACCAAGAACACAGAACACGAGCTCCACCTGATCAAACGGGGAAAATTCCTGATCAGCTGGACCAAAGCACATTCCCATGGTGGCCACAACATAAACCATGGCCCTTCCAACAGCTGGGCCTAGAAAATACCTCCATACATTGGATAGTCCCCACTTCTGGTCTGCAGCAGGATCAGCTCGGTGGAACATTTGTATTTCCAAGTAAAGTCAAGGTATGCTTGAGCATGTGTATACATCACACTGGGAGTGTGTCTCCTCTCTTTGTACTATGTTCATCACTGTGTTGGCAGGCCTCAGATACAGGAACAACTCATTCAGTACCTGGCCCTTCATTTCATCCCCCATCCACTCCCCGAGAAAAGAGCAGGGCTCTAGAATCACCTGTTTGGCCCAGGGTAGTCCAGTTAACTCTTCTGCCTCTGAGCTGAACATTTATGTACCTTCTCCCCAAAGCTTCGAAGGATCTCTGTGGCCTCCAGTGTGGAAGAGCCCCATTCATGTTGTAAAGAGAGAGTCAATGGAGGAAAAAAAAAGCAAGGCAAGATCTAGAGACTGATTTGTGGGAAATTGTCCATTTCCTTCACCAAAACAAATAACAAATGTTTCCATTCAGGTTTGAGTGATTCCCCACCCCCCCAACATAATCTTAGTAAGGTCCTGTTGCACATATGCATTTTGACAGCCTTTAATTAAGGAACCATATGTTACATTTCTACAGGGTCTCAAAATATTAGCTCATACAGGCCCCACAAATTGAAAGATCTTTGTAGAAAGCTGATTGAAGGACCTACATAAACAGTATGATTATTTTTAACTGCAAGACTTTTTGACTGATAGATCACTTTGAGGGGTTTTTGGAGTTTGCTCTGTGTCCTGGTTTGAGTTAGAACAGAACTAATTCTCTTCAGTGATTTTAATTTTCAGCTCAGACTCTTCTAACTAACTGCACTTTCTGAAGTTAACAGCATATTTTTGCAGTGTCTGCTTCTAGCAGTGGTAACACTTTATGTTTAAAGTTACTGCTAAGAATAGGGGTGCGCACCAACGTCACTGCTAAAACTTGTGTACCACATTGGGGGGGTGCAGAAAGTAAAAGGCCACACCTGTGGGGAGGAGTGGACGGGACAGGTGACCCTAAACTGACCAACGAGATCCCATATACGTCATACTCAGTATAAAGCTGAGAGATCACAAGGATCAAGCTCTATTCTTCAAAAGCTGGTATCCGAGGAGCATTCTGCCCATGATCCTGATCAATGTGTTCCTGAATCTAGTTCCAGAATCCAGGTCCTGATCTGGTTCCTATCTGCCACTCAGTCCAGTCTGGGACTTCCGCAGTGCCTGATCCACAGAAGTGGTGACAGTGACATAATTGCCATTGGTTTGTATGTATTTCATTTTATTGTTATTATTTTCATTAAAGCAGTTTTAGTTTTCCAGTCCAAAAGTCTCTCTCCCTTATTCCCTTTCTCTTCCCCCTTGGAAAGGGAGAGGTGTTAATAGAGAGCATCTGTCATTCATCTAGTGGCTGGCCCAACTCTAAACCTGGACACCTTGTCAGAGGGACCGTCATGTGAGAAGTGTCCTTTAAGCAGACCAGTAAGTAATGAGAATTGCAGCTAATAACCATTCTATGAAAGTTTCTTCCTAGGAATAAAAATAACATTAGTTTTTATCACATGCTGTGTTTTTCTAGCATAGTTTTCCATCTTTGAGTAATGACTTGGGTATAAAATAAAACTGCTAATTTGCTACGCTTGAGTTTTCACTCTCACAACTGCTGTGCTTTAAGCTGTGTCTGCTGAAACCTGTATTTTGCATATGCCTCAGAAGTACCACAAGGTATTACTGTATTGCCTCTGAGAGCCTTAAAGTGCTCAAAAATGGTTAAGGCCCCAAAATGACAAGCCATGCCACATGAATTCTCCACATGCTGGCAGAGCAGCTGCTAAAACCAATTAGGTCATTATTCAATTTCTCTTTTTTTTCCTTAAGATGAGAGAAAAATACAAACCTTAACAGTTTCCCTTATGATTCTGATAGACTCAGTCCTTTTAGCATAGAAAGCCAGTGAAATTATTAATGGAACAAGGTCTGTCAACAACATCTTTGCATTAAAACAAGAATCAATAACATCAAGATACCATGTAGTCAGGAGAATGTTCTGGGCATTTAATCTCTAGACCACTCTACTCATTTTGAACAGGCTATTGGACACATTTTAGGCTGTACTTAATCCTGTAATTCCTAGTGTGTTCTAGTGTAATAATGTTGAAACCTTGACTGTTATCTGCATCTCATTTCCCATCTTAATTTAGGTCTAAAAATAATAGTCTCAGAGCCGTAACAGCTCAAATATTTCCCCATTAGCAAAAAGCTAATTCCTGAGCTCATTCCAGGGGCAATTAAGTTGGAAAAGCAATTAAGGTTTCAGAAATCCCTGACAGTAGGAAAGGTTCAGCCTAATATTCACAAGTACATGAAACAAAACACATTTTAGCCTTATTAGGAAAATATGGCCTCAGACTGTGGCCGAGAGCTCACAAGAGCTGGGTTATTAATAGTCCTGCTATGTGAAGCACATTTTCACAGCAGGTGTCACACAGGTTCCGCAAAACAGTCAGCTCAATGCTGAATCAGTCCATGCCACGAGGACAGCTGAAGAGATTTCCTGCTCGAAAGCAGCCCTCTAAATGGGCTGTGCACCACCCAGACCTTCCATCTATGTAAAGCTCTGCTACCTTCCCAGGAGCTCCTATCCTTTAGCAATGCCATCTAATAGAGTTTCCGTGCTTCAAAAGGCCTCACTAATGGCAAAAGCTTTTGGTCTTCACCCCCACCATCATCACCAGCTAAACATCACCACGTGCAAACCACCTGGGGTTATGCCAGTTCCTCCCATTCTTTCTTATTCACATGCTCCTCCTCCCCACATAAGTCCAAGTAGGATGAAGAAGAGTAGAGCCTTGGAAGAAGAAACAGGAATGAGTGTAAATGTAAACCATGTTCTGTCAAGAATTTGCATGATCTAAGAGGTGGGGAGCAGAAACATTAGGTTTAGTGGGAAAATCCTTGGACATCTCACAAAAAAGGAACAGATTTACTTCTGAATTTTCAGACGCCTATACACAAAGTAATTGCAACCTTAAGTAAATTTCTTTATCAGTCAATCTTAAAGAAAATGTGAAGGTTGGATTCAGTTAAATGCCCTTTCCTTGAACCTTGTGGTCCGACTAAACCTACAAGGTAAGCTGTGATGACCACACGAACAACCTTTCTTGCAAGACTGTTAGTATTCCCTATTAGCAGCCAGACTAGGAAACCAAAGAAGTATGCTCCACTCAGCACTTTTACCCTTCTACAGCAGATCTCAGCCAGCCAGATCTCATCTGCACTAGAAGTGCAGATACAAACACCAACAAATCAAATCCTGAAGGAAGCGAGCAGTTTTGGATTTCAGCTGCAGGTGGTGGAACTTTTACAAAGCATAGGCTACAGATGAGCATAAGATCAAGAATTTTCAAAATGAACACTTAACAAATACATATAGAGGAAATATATCCCAACCCAAATATCTCAGCAGTACAGAAAAAATCCAGAAGTATGTGTGGGAAGAGAACACATGCCAGAAGGGTTTTTCATTTGTTTTTTTTTAATGTTTGGTTGTTTTTTTTAAATCAACAAAAAAGCCCTACAATCTCCCCAAACCCTGCTGTTGCTGTCAGTACTTGCTGGTGGTTCTCTCTGTTCAGAACCTGTCCTGACCCTGCCAGTACTTCCCCTGTGTGTCCCACTGTTACAATTTTTACATTGCTAATGCCATGGACTGCCCTTATTGGCTCCAAGAATCCTAAAAGCCCCTCCAGAATTAGGCCATTTTAATTTAAAATAATCATCACTAGCATGCACCTGTGCATTGAGTCCTGTGATAGCACATTTCAGAGAAAAGAGATGCCATCTGCGAACCCAGCCCAGTTCACCTCCAACACAACTGTGATTCCACGTCCTGAAACATGACTCTCGGCACCCTGTACTGTAGGGTTTCCTCTGCAGCACTCAAAAAAATGTATTTGAAAATAAAAGAAAAAAGCTCCTATCCTAGTTGACAGCATATAGCAAATTAATTGTGCTTTTAATTTTCTTGTTATGTATTCTCTAGTTCAGGAATCTTTGCTCCTGGCAGTCGTATGCAGATTTGAAACATTCAAACACATGCACATGCCCTCTCCTAGTCTTGCTCTCAGCTAAACTGCAGTTTTCCATACCCATCAGCCTCTGTAACATTCAGCAGGGAGGCACCTCCGTGCTCTCCTCATGTGCATAAAGAAGTTTGAACAACTCCTCGATATGCATGGGTGACCAAAAAGTGGAGAGCATGTTGTCACTTCTTGCTCAAGTCAAGGTCCATAGAAGTGACCTGAATGAAGATGCCAGCCTGCTTGGTAAGGATAATAAAGTTGATGAATAATGATACATCTTCTGTGATGGCAATTTCATTCACTGAACAGATTTGACAGTAGAATGAGGTTATTATGCATTATTTTTAGTACTAGAAATCAATAGCACTATTGTCCTTTTCAGTTCAATTTGATTTAGATGAAGCTCAGTGTGCAGAGAGAATAATGAGAAGCACTGCCTCATATTAAATGGAAACAGAAATCATGTTCTTAGCAGGGTGTGTTTTATGATAAGGTGATTGTTCTGTGAACAGCTTCCTGTTTTAATATTTTGGATGTTTAAATAAAGTGTGTGCTCAAGACAGATGGAAGTCTTCCCCAGAAGAAAAATGACAAATTCTTTTGTGAGGAGAGCAGCTGCCAACATGATTCTCAAGGGCTTTCTGTAGAGTGGATGGACCCTGAACTCATGAGCGAGGAAGACCCCAACAAGGAATAATTGTGGAATTCCTTGTTCTAACAAAGACTTGAGAGCTTGGGGCTTCCATCACCAGAACAGGTCCCCATGTCTATCCTAGCGCCTCTAATACTTGGTGAAAAGCTTTATAAAGCTCTCTTTTTATTTTATTGCGAAATGGATTTTTTTCATGTAGCCTTTTAAATGTCAAACATTTTTGCAAGGCAGAAAAACTACTTTCTCCTAATCATGGGAAGCAGCAGGACAAATTTTCCTTACAGAGCTCTGTCAGAAGACTTCAGTTTTCATCTGTTGACACAAGCAACTAAAAAGCTTACACTTCCACCTACTACGAAAATAAGTGCAAATTTCCTCCTTTTCTCTTCTGAACAAAATAGATGCAGCCACATTTTACTGTAACTGTGTGACTATTGCCCAATCATAATCTGCCTTTCCTAAGTGCTAGAAGACCAGACTGTCTCCTACTCAGGCTTTGTCCCTGCCATCTTTTGAAACTGCACCTATGTCACAGAGGAGTCTACTCTGCATGAAAAATAAATAAATTAGAGTCGTCCTCATGATGATTACACCAATATGTCTCCTATTTCATTACACTTATTTATTAAATTAGTTAAATGACAACAACAAACCCCTCTTGTTGTGCATCCCTTTAGAGCTGTAACCAATTTCCTACTTTCTCTACCTGAGTATATAAGGGCACAAGAGACAGCACCTGACACTTTTGGATGTGCAGAAGAGTGACAGCACATGCAGTACTTCTGGCAGAAGCCAGCGCTGAGATACCACGCCACTTAAACAGGATGTCTCAACAGTATCCGTTGACCTGTTTTGCCCAGGCAACCCAGTGATCCATTCAAATAGCTATAGGTGGCTCTAGTCCGTGAGCTCTGCCACAGAGAGTGTGCAGGGATTTCCACAGACCTTGTAAGGACTGGAAAAGAAATAAAAGCTGTAGCCAGCTGAAGAGTTACAGCTAGGCTGGCAACTTGTATTCAGGGCTCATCTGCAAGGCATTCAATGGGAGCTACAGCACTCGCTGCATCTGTCTGAAAGATGCAGATAATAAAAATACCTTGTGCCAGTAGATAGCATTCTGTTAATGACCTACATATACTTAAGAGCCATGCGCTATTTCTACAGTACATATAGAGCCTGCAGCTTTCTGTGTGCTCTGCGGAAGAGGCAGCGTTTTATCGGCAGAAGATGTCCATCTCCAACCCTAGTCTCTTTGCTCCACACACGAGTATAGCTCAGCTCTTCTCTGTGCTGGTAGAAGTTGTACTGGCCAGTGCACATCCTGCACACCTGCAACACGTTCCTAGGAACAAACAGGAGGGTTAATGCCCAGCTTACCAGCTACCCATCCCCTTACATCTTCAGCTGCAGCAGAGCACAGATGAAGGACCATTCTGCCCTGGAGACAAAGAGAAGGTTGGGCAAGCTGGGCTTGAGGAACAAGTTACACAATTACTCTTCTAGAAAGAAGATGGCAACTTGAAGAATAACTGTCTCCTATACATGAACAAACTTTTCAAAAGCAAAGCAGAGAGATATAAGTTCTGATTTGCACATGGTCATCAGCCAACACCAGTACACCCTGAAGACTTCCAACTCTCCTCTGGAGGAACCCAGGCCCTACATGCCAGTGCTGCAACAACTTGGCAAGGCACTTTCTCACTGTACCAATGCACAAGCACAAGTTACAGATTCAGAGCAAAACAGGTAACCAATGCTTTTGAAAGTATGACACAGAGCCCAAGTTCTTCAATAAAAAAGAAGGGGGAAAAAAAAAAAAAAAAAAGGTTTGCAGCAGTCATTCTCTTCAACTCAATTAGTTCTACTAAGTTCAATTAGTTCAGTTAGTTCTACTAAGGCTTTTCTCAGACATTCAGCAGACCATTGAAGGGCAACTTCATAGCAATTTTAAATCACAGAGACTGCAACGTTATACTTTTGCTGACATCATCCTAATTAAGACCACTTCTTCCCTCCCTAGAGGAAGCCTTGGCTATGGGCACCACTGGACGCTTTCATACAGAAATCATTTCCTCTAAAAGCAGCGCTCCTGTGGCACCGAATAGTAGATATTTCATTTGTTTGCTTACACCACCTTTCTCCTTTTGGTTAGACAGTAGCAAATGATTCTCCTTCGCTTTGATGCCACTTTGCTAAACTACCATGCTTTAAATGACTTTCATGTTAAGTATGTAGGACAGGATTAAAAATAGACAAAAGGAAGAATGAAAGAAGGCTCTTGGAAAATAGTGCACAAGTGCCTCCACTAGAATGAATATAAACTAGACACTGAGAAGCAAGAGAGGCTGACAGTTTCCACACACTGGTGCTTTTTTTTAATCCCAATAAATAGCCTCATTTTGATGTCCTGCCCAAAGTGAGGTGCCCAATAGCAGACTGAAAGCTGCATGTCATAAATTATGACAGTTAAATTATCTTTTTAAGGAGTACTGTCCACAAAACAACTCAGGGCACCCAGAGCTGAAATTCCAGGTCTGTTGCAAAAAGATGAGACAATTTATTGACCTCTCAGTTTGGAAACACCAGCCTCCAACCAGAAAACACATTTTTCTCTATCATAACCTGAAATACATACTTCTAGTAGCTATAAAGCTTTCAAGTAATGAGGCTTCAGGCTGCATGACGAGCCAAAATCCATTAAATGGTCTACTTAATACAGCATAAAAAAAAATACATAAGCATTTAAATGAAATTTAACAAAAATCTAACCCACTTGGAGTTATTCACATTCATGTAAGGCTTTCATAGAGCTTGAGTTTATTCACTCCGAGTTAGTGAAAAGCTACAAACAACGTTGTCTAGAGCAGGAATGAAAAACTTTTTCCATTAGACAGCAGGTGCCTATTCAAATTTTTCACTCCTGTGAACATATGATTTATGGTTGGAGTAAGAGATTCAAAGTCTGGCCTGGAGAGTAACAGCTGTACACAAATTCCACTTTGTGTAAATAACTTCAAATTCTAAGTACTGACAAAGGTTCTTAGTCTGCCTTCTGTGCACATGTAAAATTCCCTCTAATAAACAGAGATTAGATTACAAGCTGAGTATGTCAACAGCACAATGTTGTTGTGAAAAGGCAAATGTCTAAAACATAGCAAAAGGAGGCGAGTCTGTATGGTACTCATCCTACTCCCCTGTTCCGCACTTGTTTTAGCACTACTACTACTTTCAGATGCCTCTCTCATACTGCAAGAAAGCTACTCACCAGTATCAAGGAATCCCAAATAAATTATGAAAATCAAGAAGTGTGGAAAACTTGCATAGAAAATATGCACAATATGCCACTGTCAGTGATATCATCTCCACAAGAATTTCAGTGTAAAGCCTGGAAGTTATTTTAGCACGTGCATTTTCTAATAAGCACAAAAAGTGATCATCCAAATATTCAGACAATGTTTTTACATAGAAATGTGAGCTCCTGAAAAAAAAATATTTAAAACCTCTGCAGCTGCCCATAAGCATACAAATGCTTGAGCTTAGTTTGCAGGCAAAGACAAATACTAACGGAACAGCACTATAAATCCTTGCAGTGGACTATGCTGCTGTTGAAAATACAAAGAGCAAACAAATACAAAGAAAACTGCTTCTAGTTTTCAAACTAGAACTTTAGATTTCAGTGCCCATTTTTGGATAAGCTACCACTTCCTCCTGTGCAACTGTGTTGCCCTGTCTTTGAGGAGTATGTCAGGGCATGGAGTTTACAAGAAAAGAGCACAAAACCTGGGTATATTTTGCAACTGCTTTTGCAGCGGTGCAAGCTGAAATACTGTACACATAATCACTACAGACCTGGCTGGTCAAACCTTAAGTTCTGGAGTAGTTTCGACTGTATTTTCTCTAGGAGTTGCTTTTCCTCTGGTGATTTTGAGTGGCCTTTGTATCCATTTGTGGAAGAGCAATGATATCTCTCCTCATGGCTGTACACTTGCATTTGTGGGTTTGTGCATTCTACCCAGTGGCTTTTCATGTCTTCATGAGGCCCCTCTCAAAAAGCCTTTGGGGTTGTTTCTCTGACTGTAGAGATATTCATGCTAGACATAACTGAGCTATTTTACATAGCAGAAAGTAAAGTAACTTTTATAGACCTCTGGGCAGCAGCAGAGTGATTAACAGTACATGTGAGTGGAGTAGACAGCTGTCTACTGAGAAGAGGCACCTTCTGGGTCAAGCTGGCTGCATCCAGGTTTTGGGGTCCCCTTAGCCACCTCTAAGGAATAATATACCTTTATTCTCTTGACAGCATCATCTTCTTCCTCCCATTGCCAAGCAGTATCCTCTTTCCTCTCTTTCTCCCCATCTTCCAAGCAGCACCAAGCTGTCTTGCCACCCACAGCTGACACATCTACCCTGCTGTGTGCAGCTTTAGTCAAGCAGCTTCAGACTGGAGGATGAATCCGGGCATCCAGGCAACAGCTTCCACAAATCCTGCTCTGGGACTCTGCTCATAATGGAAACAAAATACAGGAGGTATATGACCTGTAAGATGCTTGTAGGAGTACAAAGAACTAAGTCTTGATTTCTGGAGTCTTGTCACTGAGATGGTTCTACTCCTTGCCTTCACTGGCTCTAGGACAGGGCCCTAAATCCATACAAGTCACCCTACATGAGCAGTTCTGCAGATGTTCTGTTGCTAACTCTCCTTAAGGAATGGCTTCTTGTCCCAGTATACAGTTTCTGGTACAGAGATGTTATTTCTCTTAGTAGGCCAGGCCGGGAGACTTGGATATTACGCTGATCTCGGAAATCACTGACTTGCAATCTTCTGAAGGTTATTTGTACCCACTGAACGCAACACCCGTGCTGCAAATTTGACAGATGAAACCTTTTCTGTTGACTTTTAAAAATGAGTTTTCTTGAAGAGAATGAGCAAGCAAAGAAGCACTTAAATCAGCACATTGCTAAGCTAATATACCACATTTTACCAAAGTAATTAAAGATGGAACAATATGATGATCACATTAAGGTTGTGATTAAGATTGAACAATAAAGCAAGAAGTTCAAGTGACGAAATGATCAATAGATTAGGATGTAAAAATCAAACAACGCAATTTAGAGTAAAAAGAAACTCTTTTGTTCAAACCTTGCTTTGGAAGAGGACATGAAAAACAATTTCTTTCTAGGTTGAGGCCTCAGCCCCACTTTCAGCAGTAAGTGAACTGACCTGATTGAGGAAAAGCACAGATGGATGCTTATGTCCTAAAATGCTACCTGAATGTTCATTCTGGTCTAATGTCCTCGCCAAGCAGCTTTAAGAAGGCACTACAATATCTTCAGAGCACGTTACAAGCATTTCTGTCTCCTCTCACTCCATGACCTGATTCCACCTGACCTTTGTAAGTGAAAAGAAGGAGTGCTGGATTGCTGTGTGCTTGTGGATGGACCCTTTTATAGCTCTGGAAAATCCAAGAGAAATGTCTTGTCCAGTCAGAGTCGCACTAAACTCAACTAAACAATTGTAAAGGACATCAGTGATGACCGTATTTAACGTTATACTATGATTAAATGAAAATAGTTTCTCTCTCCCTTAACAACTGATTTGTTGTCCTGCCCTGACAACTGGCCTGACAGACCTGTGTCCTCATATATGACTACGTTATGCTTTGAGTAATACCTAGGTGAAGCTCTCTTAAATACATCCTTCTTGCTGGGAGCACTGTAGCCCTCCTACTGAATCTCTCCTCTCTTCTTCCCTAAGGGATCAAGAAAACTTTAAGGATACAGACTGCATTCATTTTATCCCCTTCTAACTCACAGGATAGTCTGAATATTCTTTCCAATTAAAATGAACAAGGTTTCCTTTCCTCAGGTAAAAAGTGCCTCTTTATTAAGCTGGTCACTGTCATCTGTAGCTGACTAACAAAATAGTAACTATTCAACTCATCTGAAGGAAAAATACAATTTTCTTTATTTACATAACTCATTGACTTATTTCACTGTTAAACATATCCCACCATGGATATTATTCATATAGCCTACATTTTATATGACGTATGTTTGATGATGCACAGATTGACACGGAATATATATATATGTATATATATATATATATATATATATGTATAAAAGCATATCAGATCTTACAAAGACACAATCCCTCTACCATGAGCCATGCCAAAGAGAATTATGTCAGCCACTTTGTCCTATGCATTCTGCAACACAAGCTAACTAACTCCTCCAACAAGATAACTTCCTCCAACCTGTAACTTTGTGCAGCTTAAGGTGCTGTGCAGTTACCTGCATCTTGCTTTATCGCAGCTTCCTTGAATTTTGCTGTTACCACAAGTCACTTAGGTTACTTATTTTCTTCTTTTACACCACAACAAAGAATCTTAAATCACACACGGCAAGAATTTTGGGTAGCGCTGCTTTTTAACCTAGTAAAATCTACCACTGATTAGGTCAGAGGTCACCCTTTGGGTGAGTGAGTTGGTACAAGATGCCCGTCCCCGGAACAGACACTTTGCTTTGGCGTTGCTTTGTCCTGTTAGTTCCTCAGCAGCAGTAGGGCTCTAAGGATGCCCCACTGTAACACAGAATGTGATAATAAATGAGAGACTATCTCAGCAGAGAAAGGGGTAGGTTCAGATAACACAGGAAAATGAGGCCACAGGATGTGAAAAAGAGTCTAGCTAGCCACCAGCTATCAAATCACCTAGAAGGCACATGCAGTGATGATTTGGACTGTAGCAACATTCCTCACTGTGAACTTTCACTCTAGGATAGGTCTTTGATTTATTAGTTTCTTTCAGTTCTATGTATTTTCAGTATTATGGCTTACAAATTACCACAGAGGTAAAAGCAAAACCTTGCTGGAGATGAAAGCTTTGATTTATTAATTTTACTCTTCGCTTACCTGTGCAGCACCGACATGATTTTCATGGCATTGTTTTCCTTCACAGGAGAGGTAATAAGATGCCATGTAACCATTGCTCAGCTCTGCAGCACTGGTACTACCTCACCACTGGTGTACGTGAGGGTACACGTTGCTCCTTGGAGTAGCTCGAGCTACCAAGTCAGTACACTCAGAAAACAACACTGAAAATGGAAGGGATTAACTTTTGCCATTATCTTCTGGCAGTAAGAAGAATGAGGGACCCTAGAAGAACGTGTTAATAAATGGGATGTTGGTCTGCCTTGTCATTCTGATCCTCTCCTTATAACCTATGATTAATAAATGGGCTACAAAGCTGTTTGAAAGTAGCTTACAGAAGAAACAATAGATTGGGTAAGATCAGTGTGCCTTCAAGCCCATCATCTTGTGTCTAATGACAAGTCACAAGATGTTCAGTGGGAACTGAAGGGGTACGACTGTGGCCAGGTGTGGCTTAATTTATCTTCTGTTAAAAATATCCTTCTTATTCCAAATAATTTGTTTAACCTTGAAGCACATAGTCAAGTAAGTTTTCCACAACTAATTCTGCACTGCCCATAAACTTCTCACTTTTATAGCTGTAAAAACCTGCTACTTTTCCAGCACTTTTTGCTAGTCTACAACAGCTTAAACTTTGGTGCACATCAGGATGCATTCCTTATTCTTAAGCTGACTCTCACATCACATTGTGGTAACCCTCTGCATTCACAATGGAAGCCACTATCTCAGACTACTTATATTCTTAAGTCACTTTTTGAATAGCGTGCTGATTCACAAGTGACTAGTTGACATATATTGTCTGCTATGCTGCAAATTATCAAAATTCCTGACTTCTGGCTAGAAAATGAGGAATTAATCTGATGAATGTCAAGTTTGGTTCATGTCATGATGCTCCTGGTGTCATGATCCATCATGAAAGATTGAACAGATGTATCCTATGAATCAGATTTGTTTTAGTCAGCAATCACAACGCAAATTCTTTCACTGAGTAAGTTTACTCCACCTGGGCTACAATAGCTTTCTATGATTAGATATGCATGTTCTGGTCATGGTTGTATGTCCTGTTTCTGATCAGTTCCCAACCAGCTAGGGCTGTGTAGTTACCAGACAAAGCAAATGCTATACAACTCCCATTGACTACAGAAATAATTTTGTATTTCAGAAAATCAAACACAAGGCTACAGTTATTAACCATGCAAGTCTCCAGCAGAAATATTTTTTTAATCTAAGGTGGGACAGGCTCATAAATAATTTACAGGGAGTTATGACTTTATATTATCTGAGTGATATATCTGAGAGGAAGGACCAGAATCAGAGGTGTGGTCTATTCCCCACTGAGATCTGTAATAAATTTCTTACATTGTAATCTGTTGTGAAAAATATTCTGGTTGCCATGCGCCATACACAGGAGGCATTCTAAGTGGCCTGCCACTGAGTCCCCATTGGATGATTACACTGTCCAAATTTCTCATCATTTCACACTTTCACTACATAGCTGCATGCTTGTTACAGCTCACTGCTATAAAAATGATTTTTAATGGAAAAGAACTGACAGAAACTTTATGCTTCCTTGACAAAATTTTTATTGGGCTGAATACTGGAATATTACTGACGTAGCTGTGGACAGACGGCTGTGAGGTGAGGAATTGCTTTTGGGAGGAGGGTGGAAAGGAAGCTTTTATTACTACCCTTATATATCTGAAATGAAATGCCCTTAGCACAGAAGGAGGATCTTAGGTGCTGCTATCAGAGAATGGTATGATCCCTTGGGACTTATCACCACACTCACAGTATCAGGAACAAGAAAAGTCATCTCTTTTTTTCTTCAAAAGTTTAACACATACCCAATTCTGATGCCCCTTTACCATCATAATACATAAATGCCTCCTAATCTTGGCGTCATCCTGAGCTGAGACCCGCAAAGTGGAAAGCGGGCAGAGACTAGACTCCTGAACACATGGGCCCATTCCCTGCTCTTCCGCTACTGAATGAAGAGTTTGGATCCACTGCACCTCCTTGCCATCAGCAGCCTGGGGTACCAACGCAGGGCTATATCCCATACCGTAATTATGCAAACTAAAGCCAAGCATGAAGCCAAGCAGCACTAATTGCTGACAGCTATGGTCACACCCTCATCTTTGTCCTCCCTCCGCACAGCACCATGTCCTTGCACACTCCTTTTGGCTGACAGAGATGTCTCAGGCAGCAAATGAGAAAAGACAAAAAGAGATTAAAAAAAATTCCGTAAGCCATTTGTGCAGCCATGGGTTTGTGGCAGCCATTGCTTAACTTGGCTAAGGTGCTGTGAAACTAGGAGCTGTCCTGTGCTCAAAGGAGAGTAGAGAGGCAGTTACCAGGAGCTAAGCTGCCTGACCATGCCAGATTCGATGCCTCTGTATGCTTTCTGCAACAGTTCAGGAAGGAGCTGAGTACAGCAGTTCACGAGTCTGGCAACACAGGGCAATCAAAGATGGTTTCTTCTGTTTTCCATCACCACCACGCTTAGGGCACATGCCCAGGGACTTCCTTCTCCTCCAAAACCCAGTGCTCCAAACCCTTTGCTCAGGCAGGTACCTAGGCCCACACTTCCTGCTCAGTACTGAGGAAACACCCATGATTGTCAAGACTCTGAACAATACTATGTCGCACCCTCCCAAGAGGAGAAACCAGAACTGCACTACTAACTGTGCCTTCCCATTTCTATCGTGTTAGTAACGGGCAGCACTTAAAAGCAGGCAAGTTTTATTCAAGACAAACTTGGTAACAAACCTCTTGGGCCTAAGTACATTAGTAATCAAAGTCTGTCCTTCAGAAGTTCTGATTAGCTCCTGCTGACTTCTGAGAAGCAGAACATTTATTCAGTTTCACCAGGAAAATTTTAATGCTGAAGACTAACATTCAGATGCAGCCTAAAGATGTTAGGTCTGGATTTATGGAAGTATTTAAGGGCTTAAAGATGCAGATACAGACAGTAGCAGAATTTTGAAAAATGCCTGAGTACCTAATATTATGAAAATCCTCTGAAAATCTGCCTAGCTAGATATCTGTATCTTGAAGAGCTTAATGCCAAATTGACCAAAGTTCACAGTCCCCCAACACTCCTTTAGAAACACTGCTAAAAATCTGGCCTTAAGGAGCCCATGGCTCAGACCCTGAGAAGGATTTACATGCCTATAAGACATGTAGATACTTTTCTGTCTTTAAATCTGGCCCTTGGTGTATACATTGCTGTCTCCCTGCTTTTTTTTATGGTGGTGCTGTTCTGCCGTTAATATTATGTGCTATGAAAATTCCAGTGCTACCTTGCTGGCATCTGCAAGCTAGGGAAAAAAAAATGTATAAACACTTAGAAGAGCTTTTTGATAAAACCAGATCAACAGTAATTAAAATTATGTGCTTAATCAAAAGTTCTGCACAAGGCAGCGTACTGTATAGAGGCCTCTTACTGTTCCCTAAGTATATGTTGACCTAGTAGAAATCAGCATCCATTGAAATAAAGGTTAATTAAAATTTTTAAGCAGAATTTACAACTGTGAGCTGTCCCTCAAGGGGCTTCTCAGTTTTATGAAAAGTATCATTTACTAGGAAACATACTTCAAAAACCTTAGCTAAGAAATAAAGAGCTGGCAGCTCCATGCCTTAATTCAGAATATGACCTTTTGGTCTAAAGACTTCTAATGTATCTCCTAAGACTTGCAACAACTCACACTTCTTGCACTCAACATGATTGACTCAGCTTTGTAAGATAAGGATAACACACGGTCATTTGATTCACTCCCTGTAGTTCAAATGGCAAAAGGCCAGTCATTTATCTTAAAAATTACTTGATGAATCTTAACACAGCTTCCCAAAAAAATCACTTACTAAAAACATTATTTCCCTCTTGCCTCATGAGCAATGGCATATGCCTGTTTATCTCGCTTGCTGTACTGTGGATTACAGCAACGTAACATTGTTGACAGTTACTAGAGACACTTCTCAATCAGTAGTCAAGCTTCCTCAGTCAACACCTACAGTAAATGTGAGTATGTTACTGCATTAGTGGAGATTAAAAAGGAAATTTTCAGCTGTGCACTGCCCGCTGAAAGAGCTAGGCACCAAATATTTAAGGCTGGCCTCCTCCTTCTCATAGTAGCACTAACAGCTATAACAACAATACGCCATTTGCATTGTCACGGAATAAAGAACCGCCAGTGGAATGGCAATGGTAGAACTAGAAGAGATGTAATAGCATCTGATCAGATCTGAAAGATCCTTACTCTCCTCGTCTTCCTACAGGCACTCACTGGATATCAAGTGAGTTGCTGTGAGTTAGTTGTGTGAGGTTTTATGGATACAAGCATACTGGTCTGGAAGCAGCCACTTGGACACCTGTCACCAGGAGCCCAAAGTGGTAAAAAGCCCAAGGCCCAGATTTACTTTCCTGACAAGCTGTGTCACAACAGTTGCTTCGTGCTGCCAGCACTTCTATGTCACCAGCAAGCCCATCTGGAAATCAAAAACTGTATTTCATCACAAACATTGAGGCTCAGACATTTGGTTCTGTTCCACAAACAGGAGGATATCAAGAGCTTTCATGGAAAAATCATGAAGCAACATGCAAGCTGAACACACTTTTCTAAAGCAACCAAAAGCAATTACCTGGGGTATGAGAGACAAAGAAGAAAAATTCACAGGGCTACAAATGCAGCTGAATGCACTCCTGCTGAAAGTCCACAAGCTATTGAATCAATCACTTTCTCCCTATCAATGTTTAAGTGTCTGTTGTGTCCATGACAAAGAAACTCAGCAAGAGAGACTGCAATAAAGTTTTTAAAAAATACAAGTCCCTGGTCCCAATTATGTTAAGTAAATCTTAACATTCTTGCTCACGGTTGCCAGACAAACTAATTCGTTGTGCAGAGGGACCTACTACTCCTACTATCTCAAGTCAGAAATATTATCTTGAGTCTGAAGTAAACCTGATTTTGAAAAGATTCTGATGAAGAGCCTCATCAACTCCCTGGATTTGAGAGAGGATTTTCTCCTCTTTTCAATGTCAACTTGAACCATTTAGAAATGTCACTGGATCGACTGAAAGGTGGTCAGGAAGAGAAACCAAGACTAGGAAAAACCTCAGCAGCAATATAAAAAGCAAGAGAACAGCAATTCAAGGAAATTTATGTTTTCATTTATTATCGTAGTACCTTTCTCAGAGGGAGATTGGAAATAAATGACACGCTCAAGTGAAATACTGGATGGATCAGGTTTTTGTGTTGTGAATATAAAATCACGCCTCCTTTAAAGTACTCTTGGAGAATGAAAGCTTTAGATGAAATTCTGTGTTTTCATTTTCACATGAAGATCCTCCTGCAATAGGAGCAGGATGCACACATGGGAGATGAGAAGACAGTTCTAGGTTGATTTACTGTCACTCGTCCCACTCCTCACTGATAAATCTACAGCCACTCTACTGGCTGAGAAGTAAACCCCATTAGAGAGTTCTGTACTGACAGGTTTAAGGTACAAAGCACCAAGCTGCAGAGCCCATGTCTTAATTCACACATGGATCAAAAACTGCTTAAAAGCATGAAAGTAATTCCATAGATTTAGACCAAGCATTCTACCCGGCTTGCCATCTCTGACGACAGCCAGTACTAATGCTTAGGAATGCAGATGAAAGCACTGACTGTGTTTAAGAGAGATTTTTCTCCTAATAATGGCCATGCAGTTTAAAAATCTCTTCAGTGGGGGGTTACATGGGAACTGTGATGTTTACTGGTCATGGGCTGACAACAAACCTCTCTAAGGCCAAGTCTGAAGCACCTTGTTGCATGCACATATTAATTATACCTGGCATAAAGAAAGCCTTCCTTTGCTTTAACCAGATGCCTGCTCACTTGGCAAGAAGCCACAAACTAAAGATTCCCATTCACCTTCTTCACACTTCTCTTACTTTTGAAGTCTCCTGTAATCCCTCTTCTGTCATTTCTCTCCCCAGTTTAATATAGAGCCTTTCACCACCTAGTCAGCCAGGTTAATATGCTAGTAGAGGTTATTTGCACGTTTCACGTGCTAAAGTCCACCTCACCTAAAAGTCAGCCCGACTGCTGAGGAGTGAAAGGGCTAGCGGGTACAGAGAGGTGACCTTGGCAGACCTCTAACTATGGGTTATCTCCTTTGTGACTGAGGAAGCAGTTTGAGACAGCAGGGAGGAAGGGGGGAAAAGGTCTCACAACCGATTTCCCACTGCTTTGCTGCTTGTGTATTTGGGGGCCTACACCACGGAAAGTGTGGTCTCTCTCCTCCTCTACTGGTTGGCTGACTTTGAGTTGCTTATGATTGTTTCTGCTTCAGAATAACAACCCATGCCCTTTCGTGGCTCACAAATGACCTGAAATTTCTCAGTTCAAATCCTGCTTTTGACCTAAGCGAGGTGAGTTACAAAAGCTGTCTAAAACAGGCTGAGTTTGATGGCCCTCTGAGCCCTCTGCAAAAGCCATTTGCTGGGGAAGTTGATAGGTTTCCAGAGATAATGGCAATTAATGCAACGGCAATGTGTGTGTGCGTAGCTGAGTCACTAGCAGACCAACTTCATTTGCTGCTGCTGAACAACTGCTTTCTAGAGTTGCTGAGTATATTATGCTGTTTGAAGGTCCGGTACATGTCACCATGCCATGAACTCCTGGACTGGCACTGTACTGTGATATGAAATGGAGCAGCACAGAAACAACAATCAACACAGGCTCATAAATCCAGTCTATAGTGCTCCCAGGAGAAATAAGGCCATACTGAGCTGTGGGCTTCTGTGACAGCTACTGAGACCCCAAAAGACACCATCTGGGTGTTCTGTGCACTTCTGTCACAAACTGTTACACGTGATAACCACAGGAAAGTTATAATCTGTGAAGCACCAACCATTAGCAATCAAGGACTATAGACTTCTTGGTTTACGTCCAATAACCCTGGTAACCACACTTACAGGGGTTGATGTCCAAGAAACACTGTGCTTCTTAAACACCTGCTATTTTCAGGGCAAGTCTTGTCTCAGTACGTACTAAGTCCCACAAAGCTATTAACTTAAAATTTTCAGGTAACTTTAAAATACCTCCTCTCTCTAACCCTCCTTCATCCTTCTCAAAGAAAGCTTATTTTAAAGTTTCTTAACACATATGCCTATTCTTTAAACACATCATAATTTAACACATACAGCCTCACCGAGGGGTCTAAATAGATGCAGAGGGAGCTAGACAGGGGAGTAAGTTGGGGAGGTGGGTTCACAATAGGCTAGTAACATTCATGCACCACTCCTGAGTTAATACAGATTTTACGGACTTGGAAAAAAGATTTCATTACCCTACCCTGATGCATAGACGGCTGTGACCACTGTCAGGAGATAGGAATATGGGCGGTATGGGCTGTAGGCAAAACAAAAAAGAAAAATTACTTATCCTCAGGGCTGGAAAGAAAACAATTATTCAGATCCACTTTGTTAATAAACCCAGAACACCCAGGAAGGGTCTTTTTATTCCTACTCAAAACGTGTGATGTATTTCACAGGACCAAGCAGAACACAGGGGATGACAGCACATATCAAGTGTCACCTACCCCACACTGCAGCGGAGCGTTGCATTCCTAGATGTCCATTTAAGAACCTTCATAAGGACCAACTGATTTTACTGGCTCATTGAGATCCTAAGATGCTGTATCTGATTTAACAAAATGAAAGAGAAAATGATATGTCTAACAGTGTGCAGCAGATGAGTCGCAGAGCTGAGAGTTCGGACCACTGTCTCCCAGTCAAACAAATCTCTCCAGCGACAAATCACTGGCACTCTCACTAGCTTTTCTTCCTTCTTCGTGCCCTTGCAGGGGACAAGCTATAAAGTCCTCACAGTGTTTCACATCTATCTGTATTTAGGTAGACCTATTTGTGTACATAACCACAATGCTTTGCACCAGAGAAAGTATGTCTGAGGTTTTTTATGCGATGAATAAAAATACACCTTTGTACTCTGATTAGTTAACGCTGATCAGAAAACAAAACCAATATTATGATATACATGATGTGTTTGTGCTTATAAAGTCTGCAAAGATACCTGTTTAACGACAAAGAGAAATTATTTTCCTTGCTTTCTGCCAGGTAAGCAAGATTTCCTTTTGCTTGGTAAATAAGCTGTGTTATGATCAACATGGGACATGCGTATACCAGTTTTATACCTTTGATGATTTACTTCCAAATCTTTTGTTATTACATTAATTATATTTTTACATTACGTTATTACATTACATTAATTTTGTTATTACAGAGTATCACTGAAAGATACAATGGTTAATATTTGTGTTTGACATGGCTGCTTTGTCTAAATTAAGGAACACCGTACAATTTCAAAAATCACAATTTCAAACCCCACAAGTGAAACTCCACACTACTGCAAATACATCTGCAGCTATTATGAAAATATAGATCATTCACACACTATACATGTAATAACCATCATTTAGTAACTAAAATTCATCATCCAGTGATAACTGAGAAAAACATCCAAAATAAGTCTTGATGTCTAATACAGCTAAATACGTGGTATCAATTATATTTCAGCTTGCTGAAACCACGTGTTTGTGTGTAATCCTTGAACTTAAAGTCTTTTTTCAAATCATAGAATCATTTAGGTTGGAAAAGACTCTTAAGATCACCAAATCCAACCATTAACCTAACTCTATGAAGTCCACTGCTAGACCATGTCCCTGAGCATCACATCTACATGACTTTTAAACATGTCCAGGGATGGTAATACAACTACTTCCCTGGGCAGCCTGTTCCAGTGCTTGACAACCCTTTCAGTGAAGAAATTTTTCCTAATATCCAACCTAAATGTCCCCTGGTGCAACTTGAGCCCATAAAATTTAGAAATAATCTAAATGAAGTTTCTTTATGGGAGTGAAGTAAGACGTTGTCAAGCTCGGTTGGAGATGCTAACCTGAACTGCTAATCCACTGATTAGAAACCTAAATGCAGCCTTGACCTTGAGCAGATCTTATCCTGTGCTGTTCAGAAAAAAGGTCCACCACACGTCATTGTCTTTTGACAACAACTTGCACGGTAGATCTATCACTTGGCAGGTGGCAGAAGAATTTTGATCCCCATCCTCAGGCTCTGACCCTACAGTGAACTTTCCTTGCTGGTACCAAGTCATCCATCACCAGACCTTGGTTGGGAATGAGATTTTAATGAGGTCTGAGCCCCTCTGTATGACAGGTCTTTCAAGGTTATATGACAAATGCCATTGTCAATGCTGTGGATTACATTCCTTAAATTAAATGACAAAATCAGATAGCATGGAAGGGAGATGGTCATATCTGTCAATATATGTATGTACATTTGATTCAATCCTACAACTTTTTAAAATCTGTTGTTCTCATAGAAAGGGAAAGAACCTGAGACTGGTTTGTCTCGTATGACTATTTGTAGTGAAAAACGCAAGAGTGTGATCAGATTCATTCCGTATTTGGGTGGCTAGATAACGTACAATAAAAAGCCTTTATTCTAAATCCTTTAGTTACATGGATGATATACATTGTTTAGACTGTATTTAGACTGGAATTACACCTCCTATTCCCCTGACTATTCACTCAAATAAAACCAGCATTTGCTGTGGATACAGTCACATTCTTTTTCAGTTCTGTCTCTACAGACACTTCTGGCAAGTGAATTTCCTGGCAGGGATGTTACAAAGGCAGCAAGTTTTAATTTAACATTAAAGAACATAGACAAAAAGTGTATTTTAAAACTCACAACACTACTATGCATAGCAGAAACTTGCTTTAAGAATTACTCTCATATTAAAGTGGATTCAGTAAAGTGTTGAGGAACATTCTTACCTTTATGCATTTTCTGAAGTCCCTTTGAAATCTCTATTTTAATATTTTCCTGAACCGGAACCTCCATCTGGGGAGAGAAACAATACCTTGTTATAAGCAATGTGTCTAATGAAAATGAATCAGCACAGCTTGCATTTGATTGTCAATTACATGCAATCAACTGCTCAGAAAAACTTGCTGATCAAGAAAATACTCTTAGAAATATTCATTAAACTATTTGTGAATAACTTCAAGCATACACAGGAAAGAATATCTATGAACTTGCAATTGAATATAGCAAAGAAAACAAACATGTTGCCACATAAGCCATGACATGAAACTTTGGGTACTCCGTTAACTTGTTTTCTATCAATTATTTACTTGGCTCTTACTATAAGGCTATACAAACTAAAAATTTATTTTCCTGTTTGAATCACTAACAGCACAATTAATACCACTGGGTATCTTTAGAATATGTTACAGTAAAATATTTTATTTGAATGTACCTATATTCACCATCAAAAAACTTCACCACATCTCACAACTACTACTCAGAACTGAAATTAGACAGAATGTATCATAAATACTGAAGGAAAAATTAAGCCTATAAAAAGCACAGCAAGTAATAGGAAAGGGAAGCAAGATAAATATTCAAATCCATTTCATGCACACTTCTGAATAACCATGAGAGTGGAAAGTACTAGAAGTGCTAAAATAGCCATTAAAATAAATAACTCTGACCCTAAAATCTGGCCCTCAATCAAGCTGAAAGAATATGCTTACTCAGCATCTTTATTATGAAAGGATATTTAAGAGGTTCAGAGACAGAAACATTCAAGTTCCAGGGAAAGCTGAGAGGCTTTGCAAATCTAATTCCCATTTGGGTCCTAAAATCTTTCCCTCTTCTTGAGAAGCTGGATAAAATGTTAAATACAAACTAAAAGTTAAATTGAGGAGTTGTTCCAGATACCTCTTCTTCAAAAAGCATTTTTGAAGGAATTTGAAGTTTTTAAGGGAAATTTCCCATTCTAATGGAATTGTTTCAAAATTTTGCTGAAGGGTAAGGAAGCAAAAAATACTTTCACTTGAGGAAATGGAACATTTTGATGGACCTTCTAAAGTCCAAAAAATAGAGTCATGACAAACAGGAAAGCGGTCCTTGGGAGCAGCAGGAGGGTCAGGAGGAACAAGAGCAGGAGCCCAAGCACAAGGTCCACTCCCACAGCAGGCGTCCTCCTTTCTACTGAGCATGATGTTTATGGGATGGGATACACCTGTGAGACAACTCAGGTCAGCTGCCCTGATTGACTCCACACTGTTAATGGCCTGCAGATCATGGTTAGCCTAGGATTCTGTCCCAGGCAAACCAGGACATCCGTCTTCTAGAAAATCTGCTAATTGAGAAACACTTACGGAATCGCTAACATTCAACTGCAAAAATTTTATCTGAATTTAAGGAACAACTTGTATCCTGGGGTGCATTAAGAAGAGTGTGTCCAGCAGATTGAGGGAGGTCCTCCTCCCCCTCTGCCCTGCCCTGGTGAGACCTCACCTGGAGTCCTGCGTTCAGTACTGGGCTCCCCAGTTCAAGAGGGACAGAGATCTACTGGAGAGAGTCCAACAGAGGGCTATGAGGATGATGAGGGGACTGGAACAGCTGCCTTATGAGGAAAGGTTGAGAGCCCTGGGGCTTTTCAGTCTGGGGAAGAGGAGACTGAGGGAGGATCTAATTAATGTGTATAAATATATGAGGGCTGGGTTTCAAGAAGAAAGGGGCAACCTCTTTTCACTTGTGCCCTGCGATCGGACAAGGGGCAATGGGTGCAAGCTAGAGCATAGGAAGTTCCACCTCAACATGAGGAGGAACTTCTTTACTGTGAGGGTTACAGAGCACTGGAA
>JAVSBS010011996.1:20897-37026 GCA_033124195.1 Coracias cyanogaster | reverse complement strand
AAATAAACGGTTATTATTTGTTTCCCGATTTGTGTCTGTCACACATTCGGTGCCGGCCTCACAAGACCGGACTTATTTCCCCCGTTTTCGCAACAAGAGGGTACAGCAGAGGGCTACAATGATGGTTAGGGGACTGGAACATCTTTCTTATGAAGAAAGACTGAGGGATCTGGGGCTTTTTACTGTAGAGAAGACTGAGAGGGAATCTTATCAATGCTTATAAATACTTAAAGGATGGGTGTCAGGAGGATGGGGCCAATGCTTTTTCAGCGGTGCCCTGTGGTAACAGGCACAAACTTGAACAAAGGGTGTTCCATCTAAACATGAGGAGGAACTTCTTTACTTTGAGGTTGGCAGAGCACTGGAACAGGCTGCCCACGGAAGTTGTGGAGTCTGTGTCTCTAGAGACATTCAAAACTCCCCTGGATGCCATCCTGTGCAACCTACTCCAGGTGAACCTGCTCTGGTGGGAGGGTGGACTAGATGATCTCCAGAGGTCCCTTCCAACCCCTATCATTCTGTGTTTCTGTGAGCCTAATTGGCTTTACTGCCCACATAGTGGCTCAGGAAATATGGTAGCCTTTAATAGGCCATGGGCTTTGTACCAGGGTTGCCAGGCCTCAGGATTGAGGCATCTCTGGCTTGCTTTTTGTCTGGGTTTTTTTTTCCTGGAATGTATCATTACTTTTTTTCCCCCCCAGAGAGGTTAGAGAGAACAGTAATTTTTATGAAAATCAGAGGACAGTAAAGACAGCACAGAAGAGTATGGGACAACAATACAGGTACAGCCTGTGAAGAATTAGATCGTCTTAGAGCAAGGTCACACACGCAAGTCTCGCAATTTCTGAGGCTGAGGTTGGGACAGGGCAACCAAGAAGGGTGATCACAGCCAATACAGAAACACAAGACCAAAAATGGCCTCTATTTATATGAGGAAATACCTAAGATTTCCCCACCCTCTCCTGGCAAACATCCTTCAAGAATCTAATCTTACTACCCAAGAAAGGTGAAAGGTAGAGAATGCTAAAATGTAGCGGGGAAAAAAAATATCTTAGCAAGAAACTCACATTTTAGAAGTACAGGATTGAACAGTTAAGGTCACTCAAGCTGTTAAGAAATGTGATTGTCTCATATTTGTGTCAAGAAATCTTTAAACTAAGCAACACTGCTTTGTATAGCATTAAAGAGAGGTTGAGAATCAGATACACACATTTATCATAAGATGGATGGATTATAAATAGACTTTTAAGATGGCAATAAAATCATTCATTACACTTTCCAAATGAAAAGTTGGAGTGAAAAAAGCAGCCCATGTAATAATTGCTATGAATCACCACAGCTGGCAAGCAGCTGGATTTCAGTGGGCTTTCTCTCCCAAATGCCAAAAGCACTAATTCGTTGCTGTGACTCTGCGTATGTGAATTACAACTTTTGCAAACACTGTCTATTAGCATGATATACACAGCCCCAGTGTGTTCTGTGCAGAGCACACTGTATTCATTTGTGGAATAGCAAAACAGAGGGGATGAGCGTGACCTACAAGATCTACAAGCATGGCGTTGACAAATCTTTGTATCCAAGATATGCTCACTTTTGAAACCACTTCCTTTCTGCAGTGTTCTAAGAATACAAGAACATGATAAAGTTTGCAATGACAGATCTCAAGATCTATGTCTATACTTTCCAAAAAAGCTTCCCTGTTCTTTATTCAGCTATGAAGGACAACATATTTAGCTGGCCCTGCACTGCATCAGTGCAAAGACTAAGGAACTCTTGCAGTTCCTTCCACTGCTAATTTCTGTGAATCTTTGAGATCACAACATAGAATACAATCTTAACATTCGAGATGAGACGGTATTAATAAAGAGTATGATTCAGAGGTTCGGAGCAAAAAGGAACAGAGATCAAAGATTTACGCCCTCCTATAACACAAAGTCCCTGTAGGCTAATGCAGAAAAGTTCCTGTGGCTGCTGAGATGACAACTGAAAGGCAAGGCAAACACAGCAGAGTCTGGACATCTGTATTCCACTGCAAACACCAGTGAGATCAGCAGCTTCCTTAAAAGCTCTATTTAAAAATAGAACATGTGCACAGATTCATAGTGTGGCAGCATAGTACATTCAGGAAGGATGCGAAATAGAAAGTTATCTTTGAGGAAAAAAAAGTCCCCAAAACAAAAAGGAGTAATGTGAGCAGTCAAGCAGCAAACTTATAACTGGCATCTTCCGAAATTATAGTCTGAGTTCACGCTTGGCCAAGACACTTGGAAAAATCCTCCTTTTCATTGCTACAAACTGCCCTAAAAGCATTCTTTTGGGGCTTGTCAGTGAAACCTGCTAACTAGTGTAATAGTCCACACCTTGCTAAAACAATTCATTTATCACAATTAAACTCAACTGGTAACCTTTGCCCCGAATCTACTGAGTGAAATTACTGTGAGTTCAATAAAGAATACTATACCTACAGGTATTGAACACACACAGAAGCCAAGAGTGTACTCTGCATACCAGGAACAGCACAGCCTTGTACCACTGCCTGTTACTGCCTGTGGTATTTACATATCCATTAGCATAGCATTGGGGCACCCTGTGGTCTTCAGCCTGTTTCTTGCACAACTCCCGAGGCTCTTATCCCCATGGTATCAGTGAAAGTATTAAAGCACAGGCAGGATGACTTGTTCACATTCACATGAGCACACTGTCAGAACGTGGAGTTAAACTTGCATCTCTAAACCTCAGACAAGCCTGCTAGTGCTGGCTAGCTTCTTTCCTCTGCAACATTCATGTTCCTCTAAAACTTCGTCACTGGGCTGGTTCGGTGATGGGAATTGCTGCAGTATTTACATAAACCTTGGGCTATCACACTTTTCCTGTCTGGCCATCTAATCCGTTCTCCTGGATAAGAAATGATTTAACATCTGTTCTGCAGCAGAGAGAAAATCTCATGAATAATGAGAAGGTAGATGCTCTAGTGAGCACAAGAAGTGCTCTGGGCTACCCAGAGAAGCAGGAAACACTTTCACTGGAATGCAGAACCCAAGGACTGAGCATTAAAACAGGAAACACTCGTCTATTTTTAATTTGTCCAGCATTACAGAGCTAAGGAAGAGGACAGGCTCCCAGCCAGGATGACCCGTTGGAGGCCAGCTGGTCCTACTCAAAGGAGGTTTGCACTAACACCGCTCTGTTGCTGTTACTTCTGGACGTATCACCTCCCCTTAGGGTTAACCTGGACACAGCTCACACTCTTCCCTAGCTGTGTTTCTCAGGATGCACGCTGTCTCACTGGATCTGTGACTCAGGCTTCCTGAGTCAGAGGTGCATATTTACATTGAGGCAAGAGTTCCTTGGGAACCTGGGTAAGACAGTCCATAATGATGTATAAGAATCATGGGAGGGGAAGGGAGTGTTATTTTTATGCAACTGTATTTGTAGCCTCACAGTTTCAAATACAACCTTAAAGAAATTACCACAAAGACTATTTCACTAACTTTAAAGGAACTTGCACATCCTTTATAGTAAAATGTTACCTTTCTATGATTTTTTTAATTATTGGAGTTTTAAACCTGACTCGCTCCAGTTTTGCGGTTCCTGCAGTCTCTAGCATGGTTCAAGACATATATACCAGGTAAAGACAGACTGCCTGCTTCTTAACTCTGCTTGTCCAGGTTTGTACCCTGTGGTATATGGTAGTAAGAACGGACAAACCAATTCAAGGCTGAAAACACATCAAAAGCCATAGGCAGCAATCAAGAGCGTCTAGTGAATCGTATTTCTCCTGTCAGAATTTTCCTCAACTTTAGCTTGTTTTGGAGATCTTACTGACGACCTAACCATGAAACACAATCTGCAATTCTCTAAGACAGAGTTAGGGGAAATGATCTAACCTGTGTTTCACAATAACATTTTTCCTATTAATCACTAAGTACTTTGTAGACTACATATTTCTTACAGCATTCCTTATTTGTGTTTGTCTTGAAAGCTGACTTTGCAAGTGAAAAAACACTGCTTGGCACTTAACACAAATTTAAGTATCTTCTCTTCATGCATTTAGCATCAAAACCTTTTCCTCACCTCACATATCACCACAAATATCAGCAAGCAGAGAACTTGAAGGATAAAGTATGCATTTTTTATGCTTCTTTTATAGCATTTTCAGGGGATCTAGGAAATCTTGGAGCAAAGTAAATCAATGTTATGACATGGGCCTTTGAACAGCAAACAGTTTGAACTCATCCTTCACACTCAGATATCGTTTTGTTCCCCCACTGTAGAAAACTTCAGGACTGACTGTTCCGGTGTTAGAAAAGACAGATTGATCGTCTGATGTGATTTAAGATGACAGTGCACATGCATGTGGCAAGGTGTGAGGTACAGGTAAGCAGCTGAGACAGCTGTCTGGTTGGGTGAGCGGGTTTCTGTTTTTCTTTAAAGACAGCACAAGTGAGAATACCTGTCAGGACAATTTTAGCCTCAAGGCCTTGTCACAGCAGCAGCCCCAGTCCGGGGCACATGAGCTTTCCTCTGTTTTTTCCGTTCGCTTCTTTAATGAAAACAAGCTCATTGGAACAGCTGATGGTAAATTAGCACTGTGGCAAATTTGCAGTGGGAAGTGCAAGTGCTTAAAGTAAACTTAGTGTGAGAGGAGTATCAACAAGTAATATAACTGAGAAAATACTTTTCCCTGTGAGAAGAAATGCAATGCTACATTCAGAGTATTGGTAACACAGGTATTGTGTCAGTTAATAAGATTGTGTTTTGTGAAGCTTTTGCTGGGCTGGAAGTTTTAATTCCTTGGTTTTCTGCTGATGCGCTACCCACAGACACTACCCTTTGAGCGGAGGCTGAGCTCGTTAAAACACCATTGAGATCAATGGTTTGTTTAAGCCACGTACAAGGGGACTCTGGCTGGCTGGAGACTGAGTGTGATTTCTCTGTCAACACTCAGGTTTTTTGTTCTCTTTAAGAGAACAAAAATATCCTAAATAAACCCCCCTGTACAGAAAATTCTGCTCAAGGAAGGGATGAGCGTTAGTGAGCAAGATTAGATACTTTACTATTGGAGGGTGCTAAAATATAAAACTTTGCTGGAGTATATGATTTGGGAAAGAACATGTGCAGAATACAAGGAGAAGCGTATGACTATTCAGGACAATACCTGAGCACGAGTGTAAGGGTACTTCAGCACTGCATATATTGTAGAGGCTTTCTTCACCTGGAACCCCCAAACAACAGATTATTCTACGCCAGGAGGATAGAGAAAACAGTATGTACCAACGCCAAGCATCCCGTACCTAAATCAGCAAATTTAGGTTAGGCTCCCTGAGCTTCCTACACATTCAGTGAAGAAAGATTGCTGCAGAAAGCAATACAGAGCGTGTTTCCCAAAGCTCCCTTTACAGTCAGTAGAGAAAAATTAACCTTATTTCTGCATAAGAAAGCTAAACTGCTTGCATTAGATTGGGAGGTATGAATCTCTTTCTTCAGCACAACACACAAACAAGCATTTCAGCTCACACATCTGTGAAGAAATGCACTCAAATACTTTCAGAAAGTAGTATGGAGCACGGTCCAAGTTAAACATACCAAAATAAAGAGGAACCAGCACTGACTGCCTTTTCACTGAATAATACCCTCTCTCTACCTTTTAAAGAGGACAGAGAAGGCATAAGTGTATAGTTTTGCTCATCTCCATCTAAAGCATGTAATTCTATTCTTGTTATCAGCATCCAGCTCTAATGGCTGGTGTATAATAAGTAATTGTCACTGCACATCCATAGGAACCATAGGAAAAGAGACACGATCTGTGCTTAGGGGCTGGAGTGAAATCATCAGGAAAGCGATTGTACTTCCCAAACATACATAATTTATTGCCCCTTATTTTCTCATCCCTCTCTATCCCAACTTGCCCATTTTCTCTGTTTGCATCTGCCACAGATGCCCAGATGTGTTTGTCTTACACAAAGCTCTGCATGCCTCCCTGTGCCAGCCTTCCTCCCTTGAGTGGCAACAAGACACAGAACACCATTTTTTTTGCAGCTGTACTTTTCTACCCTCAGAGGTCTCTCTCAAGTATCAAATCCAACCATGTTTGAAAATTTGCACAGTAAAAGCATAGTCAACGACAATACAGTATTTAAGTTTGCAAGACACAAACCAGCGCAGGTCCCTCTGCATAATGTGTGTGCTTAACTCAGAGTGAACTGTCACCTCATTGGGGAGCATGGGGACCATACAGGCCCTAGAGTTTTCGCTAAGTCCTAGCCATGCTTGTGCATCCAGAAGAAAGTCCACAGTACCTCCAAGAAAGCTAAACTGAGTGCAATTATCTGCACATCCTTTAAGATTTATAAGGATTAATCTCTAGCACACAGTACTAGGGTAATGGTAGAGATGACTGCAGAAACAACATTTGACTTTTCTGTTGCAAGCTTGTTCATTCTGAAGGTAGAATTCATTCAAACATGGATAGTTGAGTCCAGCTTCAATAAGCAACCTGTCAGACAACTGCCCAATACTTTTAAGGATATTTAGCCTTACTACTGCAGATTTTGAAAGGCAAACCATGTCACTGTGCTCAACTACATTCATGTCCCTTCTGAATCAAGATTCAATCACCTTCAACTCATACTCAGTCACTCCACTTGGCGGTGTCAGTTACATTTCATCAGCTCAACCTTCAACTATCCTTAGAGACTTTAACCCCAAAACATGGACAAAGGTACCTAAATGTGTCAGTCAGCTCCTCATTTTAAAGGGAATTAATAGACCAAATGCAAAGAAAAATGCTTTCCAAACTCAAAGGGCAGCCCATAATTTGCTGGGACATTGTTCATACAGGTTCATAAATAAACGAAAAATAAGTCAGTTTTGCAGAAGACAGGTTAAATTTGAACCCCGTAGGACTCCTGGAAAGAGACAGGCAACAGCATTTAGCATGTCACACTAGAGTGGGGTCACTCTGAGGAGTACTATGATAGATGCAGAGCAGATCAGAAGATCAAGCTCCTGACCACATCAGTTAGCTGTGTTGTAGGATCTGAATAGAGCACGTAACAAAATCCCCCATGCTGGCAAGCAAAATGGGGGGAAATAAAACTTAGGAGGCAAAATTCCAAATTGCCAGCTTAAGCATTTACTGAGTTCTAATTTAAAGCCAATTTAAGAATATGGGGATCGAAATTACACCGAAGTGTTAGGCAGATGCTTGATTTGATAAGCAAACAAATCAAAATGAAGGGAAAGAGTGGCCTGGAAAAGGAGCATCTCACAAGGAGATCTCAGCTATTAACAGAGCTGCACTAATTGGGAGACGTGTGACCTCTCTCCCATCCATTTCCCTGCCTGTTTTTTGTCATCTTCAGTTAATTTGTGCTCTGAGGCTGCTTTTTTTCTAAATAAAACAATTGGCACTAGAGAACCTTGTTTCATTGCAGACTGCTGACCCTACAATAATAAATTGTTTATATTTATATTAACGAGGAACTGTTTTATCTGCCTGTCACTGGTGCTCCATTGCCCATGGCCCATGTCTGCAGCCACCAACACCGAATTAACAAAGCAGATACACTCAGTTTCCCAGGTAAGAACTTTGAAGATGAGAAAGTAAAAGTGTGATTCTCCTAACATAATCAGGAAACTGCTTTGGAAATAAAGAAAACATAAATCATGCAAATCAGTAACTATTTATGCTGCATTATTAGAGTCACTGCAGATTGCAGAGGTTTCTGGAATCAGGTGAACTGTTACTTGACTGAATACAAGCAGAGCAAAGTCCCAGCAGCTTATGCAGGCAGCAACAGTGCTTTCAAAACCAAAACAAAATTTCAGAATCAAAGGAAAGGAAAATAATTCCTGCAGTTGGTTTACCTTCTTTCTTTTCTTTCTGCCTACTGAAAAAAAAAAAAAAAGGAAAAAAACAAACCGGCACGAATTGATGATAACTGACACAAGAAATTTAGGAAAAACCCAGGATCATTCTAAACTGCCTGCATGTTGTTGATTAATTGAATAGGGGCATTCAAACAGGTGAGACCCCTGACCAGATCAGGGGATTACTGAAGATGAGCATTACCTGAAAAACCCTATTACATTTCTACACCATAAATAAAAATGAGACTAATTCCTGCAGAGTAATTCACCATGAAGAATAGTTGCTTTATGTGAAAAGAAAATCTTGTCTCCTTCTCAGGAATAAAAAAAATCTATTTGCAATAGTCAGGTACTCCTTTCAGTTTGCCACTTTAAGTAAGAATTCAACTTTTGCCTTATTTTTGGTCACCACTTAAACATGAAACATTGCACTTCTCCAACAGAGGCTAGTGTAGCAGCTGAACCGTACCTCAGTTTCTAAGGAAGTCAGAGGAAGTTCAGTAGTCCTACTCTGTCTGTGATTCAGTACTGTGGCTGCAGAGACTTTCCTCAGATGGATCTTTCTTCACTTCTTTCTTGATGCCTGTGGGGTGTTTCTTCCAACAGTTTTTTGACATTCATGCCTCCTCTTCTCAAAGGTGTTCATCCAAAATCAGAGTGTTCAGTTTTCAGCAATTCCTACAAAGGGACCTACCATAAGCCCTGAGAGGGTGATAAGCAGCCTGTGGCCTTTGGTTCATGTAACAGCATTTTGGGGTGCGGTCCCTTCTTTCCTCCATGGTAGCTTGTTAGCCCTGCCTTCTCTGGAAGCCATCAAAGCCATTGCATTCTCCTAGTGCGATCTTGGGTACCTAAAATCAAGTCTCAGACAGAAACATGCCCTCTTCGTGGTTTCACAAAAGTTTACCAGTTATCCCTTTTCCTTTGTTGCATACTCTTGCTTGCACACTCAAGGTTAAACAGCTTACAAAGTTTGAGGTTGCCATTTTCTCAGATTATTTTTTGACTTGTCTTCTTTTGCAGCTTGTGGCATTTTCCACTGTCTGGATCACGTATGTATTTTTGAACCAGGTAAGGTCCACAGGGATACAGGTTTCCGGTAGTGCTCATGCATTTTCTTATTCTTTTATAGTGGTATATGGCTTTTGGCATGGCCAGAAGGTGTGTTAACTTTTTCAAGTCAAACATCTAAAGATACCATGTTGGAGGATACAATTTATCTGCAGTGGCTTAATACGAGGCCACAATGTGGGAAGGTTCTGCTAGTCTGTCCTTTCTCTTGACATCTGCAAACTTTTCAAATGCATTCAGAAAATAGAAGTACACTGCGCACAGAAAGCCATTACAGCCTCCTCCTGCCTTTGAGAGTGTGGTAAGCTGAGCAGAATTCAATTAAATTTTATAGTGCACTTTACCAGGAGGGCAATTTTGATGTAATCACAGACAAAATCAGATAGGAAGGTTGTCATAATAGCATAAAAGTATGCAGAGACAACACAGCTAAAGGAGGGTCTTTGCTGTGCATTCCAGGTCTAAAATACATTTCAGGTTATCCCTGAAGGCCTCTGCTTTGGCCTATTAGCCAGATAAAGCCAACCTCGACAGCAAGAGAAAGAATTCTACCCAGACCCAAATGTTTTAGATGCTTCGTCATAAACAAAAAGAAATAAAAGACAGAATCTCGCTTTAGTTTTTCCCATGAGGATCTATGAATGACTATCAGGATTCTGAGGTTAAAGATTTTAATTAAAGGAGTACAAATTAAAACCTAACAATTCAGTAGCGCTTTGTGCTAAATCTCATTAAGAATATGAGTCTGCCCTTTGTCCTCACTACCTCCTGGCTTCCTTCAGAGTTGCTGCCAGAGGAAATAAGAAGCATCCCTCAACATTCTTTTCCTCTGCATCAAGGTGTAAAATATCTGTTCAGCTCTTTCCAGGGACTTCTGCAGACCCAAGGATAGCAAGATCACAGCTACATGCAAATTTTATACACAATTAAACATTCCACAACCTTCCAAGAGAAGCTAAAACACTACAGTAATTTACTGATTATTTTCAAAAACAAGAGGCCAGAGGTTTGTTGGTTTTTTTTCCAAAAACAAAAGGGCAAAACACAGGTGGATTTTAAAGAATGCCACTTGCCAGTGACATTGCATCCCCTGGTAACACTGCACCACCTCATGAGCAGTGGGACGGGACTAAGGACCCGTGGATAAAACATCTACCCACATATAAAGACATGTAAGAGCTGCACACCTGCAGAATTACCTCCCACAGGATTTTAACCCAGGTTTTAACTTAATTTCAGCTTTCCAGTATGAAATTAGCTTTATCAAGCTCTCTTAAGGAGGAGATCAAACTTACGCTCTTTATAGCAGACAGAATGTAGCGCTAGAGAAACACCCAGAGAGTAACCTGATTGAGTGAGAAGAGCTCTGCTACACTCTGCACCCTGGGATTGTGCACCAGTCTGTGTGCTGTTGGCAATGAGAGCTCTTGGCCAGCTTAGCTATGATGTACAGCAGAGTTTAATCTTTTCTAGAAGCATTTAAACAATTCAGTTATCCTTCGGGGAGGACAGCAGAGGGATGGAGAAGAAGGAAATTATATTTCATAGAATCACAGAATAGTTTGGGTTAGAAGGGACCTTTAAAGGTCACCTAGTCTAAGCACCCTGCAGTAAGCAGGGACATCTTCAACTAGATCAGGTTGCTCAGAGCCCTGTCCAACCTGAAGGTGCGTGTTTCCAGCCCTACTTTGGACCCACTCCAGCAGTTCCCTGTCTTTCTTGTGCTGAGGACTCCAGAGCTGGATGCAGTAGTCCAGGTGGGGTCTCACAAGAGCAGAGTAGAGCAGCAGAATCACCTTCCTCAATCTGCTGGCCACACTTGATGTACCCTAGGATATGGTTGGCCTTCTGGGCTGCAAGTGCACGCTGCCAGTTCACATCCGGCTTTTCATCTCTCAGTACCCCCAAGTTCTTCTCCACAGGGCTGCTCTCAATCCCTCCATCCCCCCTACTCTGGTGTCCCAACCCTACCACTGAGCTTGATGTCATCTACTACCTTACTTATAATGCGTTTGATCCCACTGTCCATGTCATTGACGAAGACACTAAACAGCACTAGTCCCAGTACAGACCTCCGAGGGACACCACTCACCACAGATCTCCATCTGGACATTCAGCCATTGACCACTACTCTTTGGATGCAACCATTCAGCCAATTCCTATCCACTGAACAGGCCGTCCACCAAATCCATACCTCTCCAATTTAGAGAGAAGGATGATGAAATTATATTTCTTGCTCTCAGTTTCTGAGGCAGTCAGAATTTATAAATATCAGAGACACTAAGCAGTCCATCTGTTCAAAACATAAAAGTAACATACTGGATAAGGCCAAAGGTCCATCTGACCATTATCCTCTCACTGACAGCTACCAAAAGCAGAAGCCTAGGTAAAAGGGTAAGAACAGATCAGTCATGTTTGTACTTCCCCCCATTAATGAATCTCCCCAGGACTCTGAGGAACTGTTTACCTCCTGCATGAACTATTCCAGTCTTTCAGAGAAACCATGGCATTTTTAGCATTGATAACATCCTGTTACAAACACTTCTAGAGTGTAATTGAACCTCACATGAAAACTGGCTTTGTTTCTTTGGAACTTGGCCCCATAGGTTCTTGTATTGAAAGAGACTGTGCTTAACTGACCTGTCACCCTTCCCAAACCATTCAGTGTTGTTACCCACCACCATATTCCCTTGACACCTCTCTTGGGCTGCCACCATCCTCTGAATCTTTTCCAAGTTGCACCACGTCCTTTTTGAGATGCAGGGAGCTGAACTACAGAGAGTTTTCAAGACACAAGCAGGCCACAACTTCGTACAGCACTATGATTTTGTATTCCTTTCTATTCTACTTTTAATATTCCCAATACTGCTCTGCTCTTTAACCTCCGGGCTGATGTGTTCAGGGAACTCTCTGTTATAAATACAGATCTACTTCCCAGGGACTAATGGCCAGTCCAGAACTCATCACACAGCGAAGCTAGGATTGTTTCCCCCTATGCATCACTTAACACTTATCTATGCATAATTTGATCTGCTCATCTATTGCCAGCCACTGAGTCTCATAAGGTCCTTCCAATCATTTTTCAGCCAGCCTTCATCTTTACTGTTGTGAATAACGTTTGCTGATGATACTAATTCATACTCTTAATAGCAATTCGCCCTTTTTCCAGCTCATTTATTAATATACTAAGGATGAATAGATGCATACAAATAAGTATCAGCATTGATCCCAGCACAAACCCTTTGGACCTCCACTGGCAATCTCTTACTACCGTGAGAACAAATCAGAATCTTATCCCTGTTTTATGCCTTTCTAAAGTTCTCTTTGTGTTGCTAAATAAATGAACGTGTACGGAAGCCTCACATACCTTAACTGTCCTGTTTTCTTAAAAGCTTTCAGGTTTGAGATTTTGTTGAGAGGTCTTACAAATGTCTCCCTGCCTTCAAGTTTCTTATGAAGCCTCTAGCAAGGGACAGAGTTTCCAATCATATGATAAGAAACTATGAATTTTACTTTAGTTGTGCAGATGGCTTGGGGTTTTTCAGGTTGTTTTCTGTAACAAACAAATTAGACCTACAAAAAGATGTTCTTATTCATAAAATAAAAGTTTACTTAAACCTCTCCAAAAACTTTTTAATAAATAAAGAAAATTCACAAAGTTTCGCACTGATATCTCAGTGCACACTCAAAACTTCCTAGAATAAACTGAACAAAAGAAGTCTGAGACTGTCTGAAACTCAGCAAAGACCTGTCTTTTGTCTCATATGCACAAAACCGTTCCTTGTGTACTACAGTGTGCTTCAAGATATTTTGAAGTGCAGCATCTCATTAAGTATCATGTTGTAAAACAAAAAAGGGCCAAATATAAGTATTTATCTCAAGAACCGTTAAAAGATGATTCTTATTTATGAAAACATTTTGGTGAAGCAGAAATGGACACTGACCAAGACATGAAAGACCAAGAATCAGACTGACCCTCCTCCTGCGGCCCTACATCAGGAGTGATGACAACGGAGGTAGAGTGGTGTAGAACTCCAGCTGGGTTAAATATCCAGGGTTATGGCGATTCTTCTCACAATCCAGCATTCAGAGTCATGATGTTTGACCTCCACCTGCTGCCTAATAGTTTTGCTTAGTCCACATTATTTTCTGTGACTATGTGACATTGATCTTTATATGAAGCCAAACAATGAGAATGAGAAGGGTGACCTCCCCCTCCTCTCCCATGTATCTGGAGCCATCTCAAACTGAAGTGCCTCAGTTTCAGCAACAATAGTATTCAAATGCTAACAAGCAGCTCCTTCATATCAAACTCAAGCCAAACTCTTCTCCCGAACAATCTCCATACTGTAAGCAACAGTAGCACTAGAAGGATGGATGGCTGCAATTACAAGGTTAACCACTGCCTTGGGTGACAGTAAGAGCAGCCCAGTAGAGCGCTGTGGCAGCCTGCTGGCCATTACACTGAGAGGGAAAACAGAAAATGGTGATCAGGGTGATTTTATGGAAGGTGGATGGCAAAAGATCACAAATTCCCCCATAACTTCTGTCCTGAGACCTATGCAAGGTACCAAAATGATGATCTTGTGTTGGTGTCTGCATCACTACACTGCATTTCTGGTAGTGCCAACCACACCCCATCTTAAAGGACTCAAAGCTATCATACTGAGTAGAG
This sequence comes from Coracias cyanogaster, assembly GCA_033124195.1. Lineage (NCBI taxonomy): Eukaryota > Metazoa > Chordata > Aves > Coraciiformes > Coraciidae > Coracias > Coracias cyanogaster. The sequence goes on along the minus strand of JAVSBS010011996.1, from coordinate 23,408 downwards.
TAGTGCACAAACCTTGTATTTTACCAATTTCATCACAAGACATCTTGCCTTTTCAATGCCTTTCACCACAGAGTCAAAAGGAAACAAGTAAGTTCGGAAGTTATTTTTGAGATAGATACATGAAACTGTGAATTTCAAAATCTGAAAAAAATGCTGATTTATAAATTCTCCCGCACTTGCTTACTCTAGGGAAATTGGGTTCAATTGTCCTCTCACTGACACTACTCTGAAGTGTCAAATAACTCTGTTAAAGTCAATGGAGCTATACATAAATATATCCCCCGGGAACAAATTAGATCTGCAATTTTCATAGCATGCAAGTTTCCAATCTATTTCTACATGATTAATAATATTTTCAAAATCTGCAGATAATCTGTTTCTTCCAAAACTACCATCTTTGCACTGGCTACTGCTACCCTTTTACAAACACTGTTTAGACAGGATTTTCATCTATACCTCATCAATGTGGGAGGCCAGATGCCACAAGCTCCAAGGAATCTAAGATCCTGAATCTTCAAACTTGGAAAACCTTATACTGAAAAGTCTAAAATTAGTGAACCTCTTAAGGTTCTTTTCTAGCCCATCACTGTCAGTTTTTTTAACATTTTAGAAGGAAAACCAGAAAATTCCAAGTCAAGCCTCAAAACTGTAATTAACAGGCAATGTTTTGCATATTTATAGCTGGCTATTCCGATTTAGCAGCCCATATTAATTTGCTTTTTATTACATCAATCTCTTTTTTGCTAGGAAGGAAAAGAAAAAGTTAATTTTGGCATTAATGTTATCAGATACTGGGGAGGAGATCATAATAACTGCATCTGTGAAGACAGAAATAATATTCAACACAGCTATGCAAATCCATACTGCAAATTAAAGTTTGCTGGCTACCTTTAGTGCAGCAAGTGTCGATACCTGGTTGTTGTTACGTGCTTATGTTGTGCTATCTTGGTAAAACATTGAAGAAAGCTATGTTTTGATTAGAAAAAAGTCTTTAAAGAGCCTGCCTAATCCGGCACTATAGATTGTGCCACTCTCTTGAAAAACATTCAAGAGCAAATCACAAAGAGCCATCAAAATATTATTTTTCTTTTTCCCCTAAAAGAAATAGCTCCGCAGTAATTCCTTCCCTCTCCGTTTATATTCTTTCTCCCATCAGACAGCTAATATCCACACTAATCCTTTAGGCAAAAAAAAAAGCAGAAGAGTCTGTCTCAGAGAATCTTCACACACCTTTCCACTTACTTCCCCCCTCTGTCCAAAGGCAGCAGAAGAAAAAGAAATATGCCTGAGATTAATTCTTATCGCTAGCCCTGCAGCGTTGTCACATTAGGGGCTTCTGAAGCTATTTCTTCTGGCTCTTCCACCTGCAGACACCGGAGGTGGCAACAAGGAAAAAGAAAAAACTAAAGCCTTATTCAACAAACACCAATTAAATGGGAAGTGGCAGTGTCTGCCTTTACTTGCAGCATCTGGCAGCAAAAGCTGAGACTACAGGGGGACAAAGGTTTGCTTTACAGTTCCTAATTGCTCTCCACAAGCTCTTCAGAGACTGACAGAAGACTGAGTAGTAACTGGTACCTTAACCCCTTTTTCCTAGCTGTATTTCTCTACCTCTTGGCTTTCTCCTTCCTTTCCCCTTGTCTGGTTCTTCCTGTCACCAGTTTTCCATGCTCACCAGCTTGCCTCTTCAGTACCAGCCTGTAGCCAAGCTAGAGTGGGCACTGGTGGCCTTCCACAGACTGCCAGGCTGTACCAGCCCTTCTCCAGTCCTGAGGTCACATGTGCTCAGGAACCTCAGTAGAAGCCTGGAGATCCTTCTGCTGAAAGGCAAAACCACCCTGACCTTTGTCACAAGGACAAGTTCAAAGCCCCTGCATTTTACATAATGTTAGCCTAGAACACTTTTCATAGCTGCCCGTATCCTCTGCCATTACAATCTGTCTGTAGGTCTATGGTTGCTGCCCTAGGCTAGGCAGGTGAAAGAAAGTGAGATACATCTTACGCACCTTCTGTTCCCCAAAGCATCAGGATATGCAGCTCTGACCCATTTAAAAATTAACTAGCAACCGCTAGATCCTTGATTCCCATTACTTGTCACTAAAATAAGGGCAGAAACAAAGCCAGTCCTAGTTCCCATTCTTCAGATGTTCCTTCTCCAATTCCAGAAGTCTCTTCTCTGTACCTCATCTCCAATTTGCCTGCTGACTGTTGACCAAAGTCCCTTACACAGAAAACACTCTAGGTTGACTCAAATCCATCAGAGGCCCCTAGGTCTTGACAAGATGGAGATACCATCACTTTTTCATGCCCCAGGTTGTTCCATGAGGCCAATGTTCTGAAACACCCATTGGAGGTGCCTGGATTTTCCATCCTGCCCTTACCTGCTTCTGGCCACCCTCTTCCAGCTCCTGCCTTCCTTTTGAGCCAGGAACCTGTGGCAAGCCATGTTTGAGGCCACTGCAAGCTAGTTATGAACCTGCTGAAGGAGAAAAATGTGCTAAATTCTTATTG
>JAVSBS010011996.1:0-20797 GCA_033124195.1 Coracias cyanogaster | reverse complement strand
CTTATTGTTAATTCATTTGCTTCAAATAAAATGCCAAGCTGACAGACTGGACAGGAGTTTATGTGAGTGTTTGACTTCAAGAAGCAAAACATCTAATAAAAATCACAGCCATAAAGTCAGAACCAAAGGAAGGCAAGTAGTGTCCAACCAGAGATCCTGTGAACTCATGCCACAGCATTTCCCTCAGTTCTAGCATGACAATACCTCTCCCACTTGCCAAAACCACAAAGGTCTCAGCACTACTGGACATAGAAAAATCAGAAAAATCTTGCAGCTGGCTGCTATAAGACCACGGGGGCTATATGCCCTGCAACACTAGAGGGGTGAGGAGGAGTGAGAGGTTCTCATTCCATTCTTGAAACAAATGAAAGGGGTCTAAGGTTTCATTTAGTCATCAGCAAAGTCCTGAGAGTTGGATACTAAAGGGGACATGCAAATGAAATAGTTTATTTTGGAGCAAACAAAGCCCAAATAAGGAGGTGACACTGTCTGTGCTGGGCGCTGCTATTAAGGAGGAAAGTCTTGGAGAGGGGTGAGAGGATGACACAGGTCTCATCAAACTGCAGGTTTGTTTCTTACCCACCTGTTTAATAGGCAGGACTGCCTTGCTCTGGGAATATTCAGGATGCATCCAAGAGGAAGTGTGCAGTAAAGGAAGACAGGATTAAAAGCAAGAGCTGAGCATGAGAACGAGACTAAACCACAACTGGAAAGCTCACAATGGAAATTTTTCTGCACCAACAGATCAAGAGGTCAGCCTTCCTCACACACCAGAACATCAAGGTAGGTTCAAGTACCTATATAACATAATCTCTCCAGAGACGTTTGCTATCGTTACTTTGCTGCTGCTTCTGAGCAGCACAGCCAGGCTTTAAACTAACCTGTTTCCTAATCAGAAGCAAAAAATCTGCCATGAGACGATTATATTTCACCTCCTGAACACAGATTTCGTTCAGCATTACCAGCACTGAAAAAACCAGGCTGAACGTTATCTTAAATAAAGTATGGGAAAAAATTCTATGCCAAAGCATTTTTATGTTTTCAGTAACTTCAAAAATGTATGGGTAGCTCATATGCAACTTTGGAAAGGTTAAATGAATACAGGAGTTTGAAACATCTCAAATTTCTTTCATTTAATCTTATCTCCTTTATCATAATTTCAGCAATGACTCCAAAATCCCCCTGGCATTCAGAAAGTGGTCAAAAGGGCAACAAGTGCTTTAAGACATTGCGCCTTGAAAATCAATAGAAACCAAGTGAACAAATGCCTTCCTTTAGCTTGGACAGTTGTTCCGAAACATTCCTGGCCATGACTCTACTTACAGATTTATAATTCAATGCATTCCGAAGAAAGAGCATAAGCAGCTGGTGAAATGAGATTAGTCAGGCTCACATCTCTGCTTCTCATTCCCATGGTATTACTTGGCCATGACCCTTAGGCTGGAGGCAACTGTGCTCATTCAGCCCAACAATCCAGGCCAGCAAGATGATTTGAAGGACCAGATCCTCTGAAATTCCTTAGCCGGAAGATGCTAATTCTGTGCCATCTTCTTTTCTCATGTTATTTCTGTCAACCCTTACACTATCTCAGATAGTTCAGAGAAGCAGAATACCTCACTGTCTCCCCCTTAGTCCTACTTAAATAAAATTCAGCTTCTAGATAAAAGCTCTCAGGTCCTAATGGATCACTTAACTAGAAACAAATGTGCTGGAGAAGAAGGAGGGTACAAAAAAAAACCAAAACAAAACAACAAACAAAACCCTATACCACAACAAACATGGGTGACAACAGAGATATAGTCACTTACAGGTAGGCACAAGCAGCAAAATAGCTGCAGCCTTTCAGGACTAAGAGAGCTATGTTCATGTTTCACATATTAAAAAATAAATAATTTTTTTTTTAAAGACAGAATGCATCTGAAAGATTTTAACAATTTGAGGTAACAGCTAAACAACTAAAAATTACATGCATACATAGTAAATTCATTAAAATAAGCTATTACAGCCAAGCATTTCCTAATCAGATAATTAGCAGCCTTTAATGCAATTAAGTTTACACAGCCAGCTAGCATAATTAAAAGACATCACTGAAACAGAGCCATTATCACAGCATAAGGGGTTTTTGTCTGATTTTTATTTTTCTTTAGAAAGGTCTAGCCAAAACTGTATGTTCAAGGGAAACATAGACTCCATTTAAATGCTAGAAGCATTTCCACAGAAGGGCAGAGGTTATTCTCAAAGTGCAAGATGAAAAAATCCATCCAAGTGATATAGGAATATTTTAAAAATTTATTATAATTACGTTATTCTAATTACGTTGCGGCTGTTGGCTTAATTTACCATCTAACTCTCTGCTCTTGCAAGAGCTGCCATTGAGTTTCAGGTCCCACTCTATGGAAAGGCTCACAGTGCTAGACTGCAGCTCAGGAAGATTTAAGAGCAGCTCCTTCAGCTGCAGGGCCTGCAAACACGGGAGAGGTGTGTCTAGGTAGAGAGCACACAACACAAGTATTATATTCAGTGCTAAAAATTTACCAGCAAGGATCTCTGCAGGGTAACAGCAGGAGAAAGCAGACAGCTTCTCCCGCTTGAATTCGCTGAATACTGCTTCACTCAATACCTAAACCGGCAAGTACCTGCTACTCAGATCTGTAAAAAACAGTGAACTCCACAGACAGCCTGAGGACTGATTAAAGTTTCAGTCCTGCACTTTCCCGTTCCTGGCTCCGCCACGTACCCACTACTTTCACTCTAGTACATCCTTGCAAATAAACCCACCAGATTTCTACTACCCCTTGCAGCTTTGGTTGCCACCAGGTTCAAGAATGTAGTTGATTGTTGTTTTAGTGATATGTTCTGGATTATATTTCTCTTTCTGAACAGCAATAGTGTATGTTTTTTCAGGCTTCACTACAGAAGTTGTTTTCTCATGCATCAGGACAGCACACTTCTCTCTGACTGAGGAAATTAGAACAAAAATATTCAAAAATGGAAACACGAAAGCCTGCATGTTTTACAGGAAGTTTTCTTTGAAACCCAAACCCTACAAGGTTCCCAGGCAAGCTGAATCTTTGTATTCAAGACTACAATGACAGGTCATTAAACTCTCTCAACCTCTTTAATTCCGTAGAATTTTGTTTTGTTTTGCTTTTAAAGAGTCTATGTCTGAACCTGAACTCACTTGCTTGCCCCTAGACAACCACCACATAAAAGAGATGGATCCCATCCTAGCTGCTAATGCTGGCAGAGAGCAATTTGACCCATCTTCTAAGCCTGTTACCCAGGATCTCTGTAGACACAGGCTGCAAGGTGCAGTGCTATCTGCCAAGCATGGAAGCCAAGACACTGAGCTTAGAATAGATGCCACACTTGCATGGGTGGAGGTTAGGTGACTTGATTGCTCTGCTTTGACAAAGACGGGGTTAGGGCAAGTGGGTGGAAGCACCCATGCTGTACATGAACAGCTGTAAACGCGTACAGGTACCTTTGCACTGTGATAAATAAGGGTCTTCTTGTTTATTTGTGAAAAATAGTAACATAATTTCTTCTCTGTAGAAATATGGAGGTTTATTTACATTCCCCTAGAACTGAATCAGGCCCAGCTGCCACCCATGATAGCACAATTTAAAGCTGTGGTACTCTATGCAGTGCAAAAGGGATCTTGATAAATATTCAGTGCTCAAAATCTATGAATCTCACCGAAGTAAGGTGAACCCGGGAAAAATCACTTTTTTTAGCAATTTCAAGTCACTCAGCAGCGGTGACTAGGCTTAGCAAACACAAAAGAAGTAGAGCTGGGCTGGACTAATGGATGGTGTCACAGTCTATGCCTGTTTTGTCACCTGGGTCGCCAAAGCACTCAAAAGCAAAGATTTCCACCAAAGGAACATTTGTATAGGAGTCACAGTAAAAGGTGGGACCAAACTTGAAGTGACTTAAACACCTGCAAACCTTTAAACTTAGACCAAAATAAAACAAATAAATTAAGCCACACAAGATGGTACTCAGTAACTTTAAATACCCTACAGCAAAAGCTATGTGAAAGTTGAAGGACCCAAAGAGCAAGACAGGTCATGCAATTCTGACACATACAAAGACGTTATTCAGAAGGCTTTCTGGATGGAGGAGCTCTCAGAACTAACTAAACTTGGCTGTCTTTCCTTCCCCAGAAAAGCTTAGTTAGACCTGGGAAACCTCAAGGGCACCAGAGCAATCTTATTTTTCACTTTCTTCACTTTGTTCCTTATTACATGTTTTGATGTTGAGTGCAAGGACAGCAGTGACTTGCCTTGCAAAAGCTGGCATTGTTCTTGCTAGGAAGGTCTACTTTAGGGAGCTGGATCTGAACACAGCCTCAGAGGCCTGGTTGCTTTTTGGCCCTCCTTAGGTGGGCCTAGTACACTTCAGAGAAAAAAAAACCAAAACATAGCGTTGACATAACTACTGGGTCTCAGCAAATTGGCTGTGTTAGCCAAAAGGAGCATGGCCCTGATGAGATTTAATTTAATTCACTTTGTTCTGGCTTCATCACCAAGTATATGGAAGGATGGCAAAAAGCCAGCAACTTTTCTATCTGTTTTCCTACCTGTCTGTAAATTGTCTCCTTCTCTCCGTAAGTAGGCCTCTGTTGCTAGGACAACTTTCTGTCCTTTTTTACCTCCATTAGGACTGATTTGTTGGACAACAGGAGCTGCGGGAAGCCTGATCCAGCTTGTTTTGCAGCCTTCTGGTTCCACTGGAAATTAGCACAACAGGGAGCCAATAGAGCCAGGGAAGCAGCTATTATCTAGCTAATATCACTTCTTTCTTCTTCCTCAGACTAGAGGATCCCCTCACCACCATCACTCCAGCCCACTTGATTTTAACTCTTCATACTGTCTATTTAGGATCTATCTTGGGATGTGGAAGAGATGAACACAACACTTCTGTCTTCCCTTCATCCTGGTGGGCCTCAGTTCTACCCTTCCTGCAAACAATTGGATCATGATTTAGGTGGACCTTGCTCTGTTGGGTGGAAATTGGAGTTGTTGGAATTACCAAGTCTCAGGAAACTGACTGCGCCAGTTAAAAGGAGCAGAGGGCCACAACTGGCAATTTTTCTTTATCTGTGGAGTTTTTTCTGAGACTTCTTCACCTGAAATTACTAAATTTTGAAAGAACATGCACATCATCTGGCCAAGTGAGTAAAAGAGATCATCTATGCTTTCAGCAATCCCTCATCTCTACAGGAGCTGATGCACATCTTATGGAAAATATCCAACCTCAAGTCAAAGATTAAATGAGGAGATTCCAGGGAAAAGAAAGCAGCTAAGCAGGAGTAGGGGGAAAGCTACCCACCACTCAGGGGCCATGCTTTTCTCCTGTCAGCAAAGAGAATGCATAAGGTATAAGGTCTTTGAACAGTTTCCCTCCTTTCACTTGTCTTTCCATTGACCTCCTCAGGACAAAACCATGAGAGGGTGGAGCAGCCCTCCCTTCCATTATCTCATACAGAGTGCTTTTATGAACCATTATTTCCATACAGGTTTCCTCATTTTGCAGCCTGCTGCACATGGCAACAGCATTTTACATTTTTCCATGCTACTGGAGTGGTGGCATTTACTTCTGCTTTCTAATTACCTCTTTCTGCTAAGCAGCATTTTCTAAGTTTTAAATGGTGTAACCTTCACTGAATGAAGAGCTCTTTGAAGTCCAGCTCCTGATTTCTCCCAAAGAGTTCTGCAAAATCACATTATGTTTAGCCAGAGCATACAGCAACTAATGCTCCAAGCATTCTGGTACTGATCTTCTCCATCTAGTTATATTTGTATACGAGACTGTAAACTTGAGATTTTAACAGGTGGAAATCAGTCCTCTGCACATTGTACTTGTTTTCTTATCCTTTTCTCTCATCTAGCAAAGCATCTGACAAAGAATTTTTTTAAGCATTCTCTTGATTCAGCTCAGCATGTGGCAAACTGAAAAAAACAAGTCTAAGTTGCATGTGAGAAAGTGTAAGCAATGTTTCAAACACATATTATGTCAACACCTTTTTCTCTCTCAGTAAACCTGGGCTAAGGCACTCAATGCAAATCATCTCTCAAGCTGCTGAAAAAACTTGAATAAGTTGACTACAGTGCCGGCTTCCTTTGTAAATACAGATTTGTTATGCTTTGTTTTACTGTGTGCCTCAGAGAGATCGTGCCCACACATCTGCCAAATAAATACAACTACTCCCTCTCGTACAAACACTGAGAGATTAAAATTAATTTTGTTTCATCCAAAAGGATGAGGGAAGCCTGCATGATTGATTACCCTCCGCACATTCAAATATGCATTCTTTGTATAAATATGTATTTATGTATTTATACATAAAGAATTAACTATAAAACCTCAGGGCAGCAGGATATTTTACATACAGGGAGATTTTGCTGCCCATCTCTTCCCATCAGGTTGGGGATCCTAAGGCTCCTGAGCAAAAGGAGCTCTTGCTCTGATAAGAAAGCTTGACAAATTCAATCACATTCTTGGGAGTGTGTGACCCACACAATACATAGGAAATAATTTTCAGGTTAGAGACAAGGAAAAGCCATAAGAGCAAGCAGGCAAGTTTAGGAGAAGAATGGAGGCTCGGCTTTGTGGTGTATTTTGTTTTGAGCTTAGAGTGGCCCCAGCAAAGAGTTAAATTTGATTTCTAAGCTGCATCCAGACTTTCTTTACAGCAGAGTAGGAGAATGTGCTGCATTATAAACAAACTTTCACTGCAAGCCCAGAGCCCCTGCAGGCTACCCTGTTAATAACAAGTAGTCTGTGAACTACGCAGACTGGTTTCCAGCAGCGTGCTCCTGTACAGATTCTCCAGTGCCTAATTAAAGTAGCTGGGCTCCTGCTGCCCTCTTTTCCACTGTGGAGGCATCAATTTGGATGTCATTCTCCTCCACCACATCACGAGTTCTCCAATATGTTTTAGGAACATTTTATTTTACAGTCCCTGCCCTTCAGCTAACTTTGGTTCTAAGTGGCAAGCAAATTCATATGCTGCTGTGGAGGCAGAGAGACAAACAGCCTGTCCAGCCCCATGAGCCTCATATCCTTGGGAAACTGCTCGTGAGCGTGGCTGAGGGACCTACCACCCTTCAGCAGGGACAGCTGCCGTCCCACAGCCTGCTTACACATTTTGAGAAACCCGCCATGTTCTGTTTTTGCAACAGTCTATGGTTCTACAGGGCTTTCAGTATTCCACCTGGCTTGCTGAGAGGCAGGCAGCACGCAGGCCCTCGTATGCCTGAATTACCATTTTGGCAAGGATGTTCTTATATCATATAGGCCCTGTAGGAGCAGTTGGGACACACGCTGACATGTTATATTGGTCAGCAATTGGTAAGAGATCATGGGTTGCCCTAAGAAACATGTTGTTTGGGTGGGTTTTTTTTAATCACCTACTGTTTTCTAGTACCTTTAGTTTGAGCCTGAGACACTGCTCAGTGTTTCCGTGTCTCCTCCTCCCCCTGAATGACAGTACAGCTGAGCATTCACTAAAGGCTGGGTCTGATAGTGACAACGTGTTACCACCAGTGCCTGGAAAATAGCATGGCGCATACTTTTCAGAAGGGTATAGGCTCACACCTCATTTGTCACCTATAGCTTCATGCATGTAGCCAGTTTAAGGCATCTTCAAAGAGAAGAACTCACAGTTTTAGCAACCTCCGTTTCATGGGAATGCTGCTTCTGTGCCCACGAGTCAAGATTTGCAATTCCCAAGAAAGGAGAGCTCCAAAAAACTTAGAAACTGTTTTTCAACTTTTTCCCTGTCTGGCAAATCCTCCCCTTGCCACCCCCTCCAATTCTGGAAAGTTTATCTGTAGTTGTTTAAATAATCAGAGGAATGAAGCCGGCTGCACTGTTTCTTAGCATGAAAGCTTACTTCACTCCAGATGGAGAAATAGTACTGCAAGCCTCCGAGTGGGCTTCTCTGGCTGTTTCTGGGTTAGAGTTATTAATTCATAACTTAGAGTCTCAACTTAACAAACTGTGTTATAGTTAAAAGGTTATTTTGTGATGGGCACAACTTCACATCTCAAAATGTTCCTCTCCTGCCAATAAATATAAACCGCTATGTCACTGCAAACAGCAACAGGAAATGATCAAAGTGACTTGCTTTGCTCTTTCCCCTGCGGCTGCATGTGGTATCCATTCAAAAAGTAAACAAACAAGAGTACAAATGGGTTTGATTGAGTTACCTGTGATTGGAGGGATGTGCCTTTAGCCCTATGGCTTGGTGTTGCCTGGCTGCTTTAATTGCAGCCAGTGGGAAAACTCCCTTTGATTTTAATGGGAACTAGCACGACACTGATGCTGTGCAAATCTTGTCCTAGATGTTGCAAAATGGACATTGCAAAGCATCTAAGATCTGCAAATCCAATATGAGAAGGACCGAACTACATAAGATAAGCTTTCAAGACACATGTTTGTAATACCAAGTACAAAGTATCAGTATTACATTTGCAGTCCAGGAGTTTCTGTTAACCTACGTTATATGACACAAAATCATTATTCAGAAATCACACAGCAATTTGTCACGGGTAGGAGGGGGCCCAGTGTTGGCCTAATGATCTCAAACAGCATGAACAAGACTAGATGAATAGGAATCATTAGCTTATTATTTACACAGCATTTCTCAAAACACCAAGGAATTCCACCAAGTAAATGAAGAGCGCAAACTATAACACAAGGAAAGGGGAAATAATGAGTTTTAAGAAGAAATTTAAATTATTCACAGAAATTTCAATCACACTGCCTGCAGAGAACCCCAATTACAGTTATGTGTTTTACATGCACACAGCACACACGTTGCTATCCTGAGACATAAGTCCCTAAAACTTTGCCATCTTCCTCAGTTAATACCTTGCTCTGTAACACCTCAGTATGTCATCACAATTGGGGGCAAACCAAATTGCATTGCTGCACAGGAATTCAGCCTTCAGAAGAGAGATTTAGCTCATACCATGGTCTCAGTACTCAGAAAGAAGATGCATCCAGGAGAAGCAAGTCATATCAATGATTTTTTAAAAAGCAAACAACAATAACTCTTTGAATAGTACCCCCACCCCCTCCCAAATGAAATAGCAAAATCTGAAACCAAGAAGAGGAACATTATCTACCTGTTTCAGACAACAGCCTGCAGGTTTGTAACACTGGATTGCAAGAAAAACGTTTCCAGCTTTATGTAGGAGCTGTTGAGTCTTGGTGGGATAAAAAGAGAAAAAAAAAAAAGCCAGTCCCTGGGCCAGACTGTCAGGGGACCATCACAGAGGGGAGAAATCCAGTTGCCCCACCTCCATTACAAGCAGCATAGGGACCATCCAACTCACCACTGCTGCCTGACTGAACCTCTATTCCAGCTTCTTGCTCCCCAGCCCTCCACAGGTAGAAACGCAGGTTGTACTCAGGTCACTTGCCCCAAGACGACAGCGGTGACAGCTAGCAACTAGGTACTGTAGATGTCTTATCCTTGAACGCTTCATGGCCAGGGAGGTGAATGCATAACCCCTGTACCATAAGTCGGAGGGAAGGATGCTAAGAGGAAGTCTGATAAGCGGGTCAGGGTGTGCAGAGGATGGGCTCCCTGCCAGAAAGAGGAGACACCCAGCAGCGACTCAGTGCTTCCGAAGCAGGTACCTGGCCCTGAGGTGCACGTCAGACTCTGAGCAAGAAGAGAAAGAAACCAGCAAAGCTATGAAAGCTGCTTCACCTCGACCAGTTTGCTAATGCCTCCTAGCAAGGGCTCAGCTAGTAATTGGATTTTTTTGGTTCACTAACTGGACTGGAAACTTCTGAAAATGTTGGTATGTGCAAGCATGTGCAGAATGATGCTGCTTCTAAACAAAACTACTAGTTTAGCACTAAAAATATTTCTCCTCATTTAAAGCAAAAAGTAAGAAAACACCATGCTTCATCCAAAACTTGCTTTGTTTACTTTTTAAAAGTAAATAAATGAAACCTTCAGCTAAAATAAAAATATTTTGAAACATAATCGCACAAGCTTTTGTTTTGAAAATACTTAAACTGTGTTTAAATATTTTCAAACATAAATTAAAAAAAAACCCTTTTTTTTTTCAATTGATGTTTGCATTTTAGTTTCTGACAGTCCAGAAACACCGTGGTTTTTAAAAAATAAACTACCTAAAATGGCTCACAGTTCTTCTAGTTCAGCTTCACACTTAATGCAGCATCAAGTACATCAGGCACGTTGTGGGAGATGTCCCAAAGAGTCTGCAAGCTGAAGGAAAATAGTGAGGGGCCCCCCCAGGCTCACCTAAGCCAAGACACCCCCCTGTGCCATACAGCTGCCTAATTCTCAGCCTCTTCACTCATCCTGCTTGCAGTAATAGCATCATTAATGTAGCAATAACAATGGCAAGGGAGGTGTAACCCGGCCAGTAAAGGAGAGAATTTTAATTTCAGGTAAAGTTTGGAGCATCTAAATAAAGCTGAGCATGTGCTTTTTGCTTGCAGCCTTGACACAACCGCCATTCTGATTTCTCATAAATAGCCCAAGCACTTTTCTTTCTCAGAAATTTATCAAAGACTGTAAAACAAGGTGCTAGAACACTTAACTGCCAGCGCTCAAGTAAACAGTATCATTACACTGTATATAAAGGTCTCCTGGGGGATAGGCTGGGCATAAAAATTCAGCTGGATCATTAGGAGCCGATGATTTAACGGAGAAAGCAATATAAAGTCTCCAAGCTGGCAACAGAAAGACATAAAGTGAGTTGAAGGAATTATTTAATGACTAACAGACCAATAAGGGAGGGATTTCATTGCACTGTAAGATACTCTGCATCATAGCAAAACTGCAATTTATTAAATATGAGTTGTTAGGGGTTTTCTACCCCTGCAGCTAATTCCTGTCACATCAGTGGCATTGGCAATTTAAAAATCCCAAGACAAATAAGCACGAGCAAGAGTCAGAGGAGGCCAATAGCTCTGAGTATTGAGCCTCCCTGGTATCAGACAGAGCAGAAGACTTTGGGGCCTGCATAAATCGTTCATAATTTTGCATATACGGAAAGCAACCTCCTTGCACTCTATACAGCCTGAGGATGTATAGGATACCAGTCTCAGATGCCAGAAGGCTGCATCCAAATTCCCAGTGTGCCTGGGATGAAAAATTTTGCCTTGACTCATGCAGAGCAGAGTTAATTCATCTGCATCCCAGGACATCTGCTCCAACTTCTTGAAGCGGTTTTTGGCTAAGTTCTACCGCACAGGCTAGGCCCTGGGTTGGTGCCATGCAACCTGCAGGCTGTGCTGCCACACCGCTTCCCCTGGGCTCCAGGAGACAGGAGGTTCCTCTACTCTTCTTCCTCAGCTTCTCCATTCCAACGTGCAGAGAAAACTGGCTCTGCTGCAGAGCAGTGATGGGAGATGTGACAGACATGCAGGCTATACCTAGTGCATCACACTGACCATGTTTCATTAAGACAAAATAATAGAAGCTAGGTTTTTCTCAAACAGCTGCAGAAAATAAACTCTCAGCCAGCTCCCACTGGCTTTCATGGAGAATGTAAGCCCAAATGTCAATAGAAGGCTTTGAGAATGCCATCCCAGAAGCAAACAGGTATGGATGCACACAAAAAACCCCTTTTTTTCCTGCCTATCCATATAATGGCAAGAGATTGTAGCATTTTTAGTTCCTATCCTTCTCTTTGGCCCAGAGGAACACAGCAAATGACACTACCCAGTGGCAGGAGCTTACGAGTGGTAAGGCAGTGGGAAACTCCCTTGCTGCTCGTACCACAGTATGTATGAAAGAATCATGCTACAAAAAATGAGATTGTGTTTGGTTGTAACCCCATCTGATTACAAAAGAATCACACTGGAGCCCTTGGTTTTGGAGCTCACTGGAGCTCCACAGTGATTTCTTACCATCAGTGATGCTGTTAGACTTTTCCATGGACCTTCTTAAGCCAGGTCTTTCTCTACAAGTACCTTCCTGACTTAGAGCGATGGGGGGCACATTGAGGTAGTTACATATCGTCTAGCAGTGTGAGTGGGAAGTTTTTCAAATGGCCAGAATTCATGCAAAGAGTCTTGTTTAAGTTGGTTTGAATTTCAGAATCAACTTTGCAGTGAGAGGAGAGAAGGGAAAATGGTACTCGGGGAGGAAATCTCAGACACAAGATGGTCAAACTGCAAGGAAACAGAGCACAGTCACTTCTGAGCTATAAGAGGTATTTTTTTTCCCTGTTCTTATCAGGAAGGATTATTTGAACAGAACAAAATGTTCCTAAAAAACTTAATGGGAAAATACCAAACTATTCTCTCTGTAAAACATGCTTGGTTCATACTTTTTCAGCCGCGCAAACATTTAATGAGTTCTGCCAAATCTTCATTTCTGTCATCTCAAGGCTAGCAGATGCAGTCTTGGTAACGGAATTACAGTTTAGATTCCCAGAAATCTGTGTGGAAATGAGAAATATGAGGACTAGAAAGACTAATAACGTGCATAAGTGTATCCAGCACAAAATTCATTATCAAAATACTGCCCACAATAAGCATGTGACAAACACAGATCTTGGAAGACTGGATAGGAAGATCTCTATTGCTCATGAGAGTTATGGAGCTGACAAGACTAAGCAAAAAGGCTCATTTCCAACCTGGTCCTTTATGTTCAGCATGCGCGGTCTGTTATTTTGTCAGTACTTGCTCTTCCTAGAACTAAACGTTCTGATCTGTGAGTTTAAAACATGTCATCATTAATCACTGTATAGTTTTAATTTTCTGCAGAGATTCTGCTTACTGCCATTCAAAACACAGATGAATTAAAAACTGATGGGCGATATCGCTGATTTTTCAGTATCTGTTAAGATCCTGGTATGTGCCTACCTGACAAAAAAATATCCTTCTGGGATGGGGTTTCAGGATGCTTACAGCTTCAAAGATGGACATGCAGCTGCCCATCATTGACTCAGAGGTGCATTCTGCCAGGGAGCTTTCCTGTTTGCTGCAACAGAAATTGTTTTAATCAAAATATATCCAGTCAGAAGAAAGTAAAGTATTGAAAAGTTTTCTTTTTAATATAGGAGGAGGACAGGTGAAAAAGTGATATAGAGGAAAAAAATATTTTCTGTGAAAAATTTAGAGATTAACCCTTACATTTGTGTCCATTCAGAACATTCTAAACCGAAAAAAAATTGCTTTAATTAGTTACTATTATTTTATTTACTAAGGTTGAAATGTCTTATACTTCACAAGAATAACTTAATATTTGGAAAAAATAATTCATTTTCTTCCTTAAAAATCTCAAAACAATTAAAATATTTTAAAATAAGCATTTGCTTTTTCAAGTAGTGAAAGTGACAGTAAAACTCCATCTTCTGCTGGAAAACATATTTAATAAATTCAATGCACTTGTTCTTTTACTCAGTGTTAGTTGATCTATACTTGGAAAATTAAGATGTCACTGGTGACTTAGTAAGGCATGTATTACTGTTATCACATACCAGGATTAAGTTAGTATCTCAAAACCCCCAGTCAGGAGCAGGCCATAGTGTAGTAGGTTGTTCAAACACAGAATTGTACATAATTCAAGATTTTATGATGATTTACTGCTCAGTTTTTACCTGCACTGTAAGGTCTACAGGTTTCTTAGCTGTGTATAACCAAGAGAAAAAAGCAAATTAACTCAGTACTGAACTGGAGTCAAAATGTCTCTGCTCCACAGCAGCTGCCTGTGTACCTGGGCTATTACATTATATAGTAATTTCTTCCTAAAACGTTAAATGGGACATGCACTCCACCTCCAAAGGATCTAATGGAAATATCTTCAAAATAATAGGAAATCTCACAACTAAAGGACACATCCAGTTATTAAGATGACACTTCAGGTTCTTGGGCATTCATGAAAACAGCTAATGCTTTAGTCCTTCTTTACTACGGTGTGGCTCTGGTCTCATGATCGGACATTATCGTCCATGAGTGAATAGCACTTTCCCTTCTCTGTCTGCTGGCTGTGGTCAACAGGTACCCAGATGTTCCAGATTTTGGAAGACGTTTTACTTTATAACAAAGGCAAATGCTTTAGTTTGGACTGGATTTTCACAAATATGTATCTGGAGGTGCCTTGTATAAAACTACCTCAGCTACTCCAGACAGAGCTGCCCAGGCATGCTGCGGTACCTGAGGGAGCTCCATCACTCCTGGGGTACAAAGTGCGTGGTGTAATCCCTCTCTAGCTGACCTAGGAAGACTTAGCCCCAGGACAGAAAAGGTTTTGCTGTCTTCCTGATGTTCTATGCTATATTATTTATTATATTACACTGGGAAACTTTCAACTGGCTTTCACCATTCTCCTTTGGTGTTTCACAGCGTTCCCTAGACTTCCCTTTTTTTTTTTTTTTTGTGGAGGGGGGCAAGGAGACACGACTGGTACTCTCATTTCTTTCACTTTAGAAAGGCTGAGCAGAAAAATAAAAACATTATTAGTGTAGTCAATTCCTTCAATGTCGCTATTACAGCTATCAAATATTTGCAATTCTGATAACAAATTGATTGGTTTTGCTGCAAGGAAAGCTCAGGCCTCGCTGAAGTGAGATTGTTGTTGCCCCTGCTGCTGCCAATACATATCGACACAGCGTTACAGTAGTGATTTTTATTAATGAGGAGGAAAAAAGGGCTTGGAACTTTCCAAGTGGCTGGACTGAAAGTAGTGCACACAGAAACATTGTAAGAGCATCTGCAGATCGCAGTACAAACGAGAGCGTCATTATTGCCAGAGGTTTGCTAACACCGTGACAGTGCCCTCCAGATCCAAAAAGCCAACAGGCTGAACAGAGGAGACAGGGAAAAAAAAAAAAAGGGTTGAGATGCATATGCTGGTGCCACAGAGTCACAGTGTGATGAGCCAGAAGCTGGTATGCACCGCTGCTCTACAAATAGAGATGACTGTTTTCAGAGTTACTTGAATGAGCTGGGAGTCTATCTCCTGCTTGTAAGGTGACATGAACTATCATCTCACTGAAAAACAGCAGCTTTGGCAGCACGGCAAGGTGGAAGAAATTCAAGAAACTTTGTCCTCCTCTCAGAGCTAGCCTAGGGGAAGGAAAGGCCTCCAATGTCAGCAAACAGCCCTCAGGACAAGACAGTGGCGGATGCTCTAGGAATCTCCATGGACACAAGGATTTCCCAGAACATCTCTAGCACTCAGAACACTGTTCCTTTTCCAGCACGAGGAATTGAGGGACAACCATTGGAGCTGGCTTGCACAGGGGATTTCTGAACCTATCAGAAAACTTTGGTGATTCTTTGGCCTTTTCACAGATAGTATAAAGCAGTCAGATCAAGGACAAGAGATCCAAGCAGTTACTGCAAGTGGGAGAGTTGAAGGCATACCTCTATAGTGCCTATATCCTACAATGGCCAGGAACCAATTCCACCTATGTCACACCAAAAGCCACGGAACCATCAGTTTGACTCAGTCAAACATAGGCTCACCTACATTGCATTATAACGCATGTAGCATGTGAGTATGAAGTGACAACATAGACATCGTTCCTCCCTCAGTCTATAAAACACATTCTATTGTGGCTTCATGCTTTCCACCGTAGTTTTAATCCAGGACAACCACTTTGCAACTAAAAAAAAAAAAAAACAAAAAAATAACCCCACTAACAAATCATCACCATCACCACCAAAAAAAAAACCCAAAAAACCCCAGTATGTTCACAAAACAAAAAATTAATCCCCCTGTGCACTGTGTCTAACCTTGCCACAATGTCTGTCCTCCTCTTCTGATGACAGAGATCTCTGACCAAATCCAATAGGATGCACACCACCCTCAGCTTCCTGCCACCTTCCATTATCAAGTCACTTTACTCTCAGTCCAAATACTCCTCTCCATACTTGCGCAAATCATAATCCATTTGCCCTGCTGAAATCTAAACATTTAATGCCAGCAGAAGTAAGAGAAAAAGTAACTCAAGCTATGTGACAGAAAGATCACGGCCACAACTGATGTGTAAAGAGGCCATCTCTTGTTCTCCCATTCACATTTACAACAAGTTGCTCATGCCTGTCAATCTTGTTTTGATTAAAACAGCTTTCAGGGCAGTCCCCCTTGCATTTATAATGAATTCTTCAAATATACAAATATCTCACTGATGCCAGTAGTCCAGTTAAGCACTTCCTCTCTGTGGAATTCTCCATAAGCTCTGAAACAACCAACAACCACAGTAACACAGAAAAAAAACGCAAGACATCTCTTTTTCAAGCTGTTTTGGGACTAACCAAATGATCAGATAGATTAATAACCTTTTAGAGAGTTAATAGAAAAACAGAATAGGAAATGCCCCACCAGGGGAGATTAATTGGTTTATATCCAGATGATACAGATTATTTCTGGGGAAAATGAATTGTGCTGATGCACACCGAGAACGTTCCTTCTGTCCTGGCTTCTGCCACGAGACGTAGGCAACTCTTAAATATATTTCTGCTGGTTTCTGCAGAGTTGCATCGACAGGTATGAGCAAAAGGTGAATGCCAGAAAGGAGTTGTTCATTATTAAAATTTCTTTCTGTTTTCAAACTTCATGAATTTCTGTTCTGAAGCAAATCATAAAGTAGAAACAACAAGGGCAGGGTCCTTGAGATAATAAAGCTGATCCCATGTAAAGCAGAAGACATGGAACCTCACCTAGAACTACATCCACAAAAGGTTTTTGATGCTGTGAAGTAGGACTCTGCACAATTATATAATTCTGCAACTTAGCTTAAAATAAAAATTGACTACTTGACTGGAGCCCAGTCCAGAAGATGCCTCAGTTTGGTCGTTGCCTACCTCTTCTGCCTGAAATCTTTCTCTGGCAGCTGAAGCTGTGCTGTTAGACTCCCAGGGTGGGTCCAGTCAGCACAGGGAAGTACAGGATTAGGTTCATCATCCCGGGGTAAACTGCTCATGCACCAGGACATCATGTAAATAATAAAAAATTTGTCACCAACTTATTTCTCTTCAGGCAATCCAGGCACCTTGCTCATGGCTCTCAAATCCATTTTAAATGTCAGACAGACTTTTAATGCACTTACATCCCCAACTGATCGTTGTTCATGACACACATTCTGGACTGATCTTGAAATACAAGAGAAAAATTTGTCCCAGATCTTAGTCTAGATATTCATATATTCATAAATCAGACTGGAAGTTCAGAAACCCCCAGATTGCCTGAACAGTGTCAAATTCCAATGACTTCTACATCTTCTGTTAATATTGGTGCAAGGAATTTCATAAACACGTAAGGAAGTGTAGCCGTGTGCACACAGCTTATAAACTACAAAGAGCAGCAGAAGAAAACACAACCTGTACCTCTGATCCAGTTAACCATTCACTAGGCTATTTTTGTCTTTAAGTATCTTTCAAAATCCTAGCCTTGGTCTCTACCTTAAAGTTTATGACTGATCAAAACCAAAGGCTTCCAGGCAACCTGTAAGAGCAGCAAATAGGAAGAGCAATGGAATATAAACAATGACAGGACACAAAAAGTGCATGGATGAGCAAGTCTAAAAAGAGACGGTTTCTTGGAATATATTATTTTTCTGTGTAAAAACCAAAAATGAAATTAAGCATTTATGCTAAGTAATAGAACAAC
Source organism: Coracias cyanogaster (assembly GCA_033124195.1). Taxonomy (NCBI): domain Eukaryota; kingdom Metazoa; phylum Chordata; class Aves; order Coraciiformes; family Coraciidae; genus Coracias; species Coracias cyanogaster. The sequence goes on along the minus strand of JAVSBS010011996.1, from coordinate 3,174 downwards.
CATGAAATCGTTACTATCCTAAAAAAAAAAAAAAAAGGGCAGCTATATGGCAGAAATCTAGGCTGCCTGGAGGGGAATTCATTGCACTTCTTTTCATGTTTTAGAAGAAGTAATTAGCTTTCGGATTCGCTGAAAGCTTATTCTCCTGGTGGCTGAGAAAATAGCAATTTATCCCCCCCAATGCAGCATTTACAAGTTTATACAGTAAGTTCACTAGAATAGGTAAATGATAGGAAATTGCAAACATGAGCTAAGGAAGAAAAAGCTTGTTTGGCACAGAGAAATTCTGAGCACCCTCACGCTTGCAATCCAAAGCATGTCATTGAGGCAGACACACCAATCATATAAGCAGCAACAAAATGAGCCGTGAAGATCTTGGGAAGGAAATCTGAAAAGATCAGGACTTTTTTCTTTTTTCAGTTTCCTTCAGCCTTCAGGTTACGGAACAAAAAAAAAAAAAAATCAATTAAATTAGACTAAGGTGTTACAGCTACTTTGGAGAACACAATCATATTATTCTGTCACAAGCAGGGGTTCTTACTAGTGGCCAGAGAACTCACGGTGAAGGGACCTTGCTTTGCTAGAGTCACGTGGAGGCTGAAAAGTGCCAACAGAGACCACATGTCACACTTTAGCGTGCCAGAGCAGAAGACAGACACAGCATCATTTCCAGTACAAGTTGCCCATCCCACCACTGAATCTGCTAGTGTAACTTCAACTGGTTCAAAATAATGGCTACTGATTCTCTGGAAGTTGTTTCTTTCCTCAAAAAAATGTTTCTGTTTCATTAACTCAAAGCCTAAAATTCAAAAGCTTGGAGCAAAGTATGAGCTCCAGAGGATCTTGTAATTGATTAGCAAAATGGAGTCCAATCACAGAACAAACACCAGGACTTTCCACTGAGTAGCTGGATAGGGAGGAGGACATCCACAAATTCTTCTTGGTATTATTGTCCAGACAAGGATTCCTTACCAAAAGCCCAAGATCCTCGATTAATTGCTTTTGATTCACCAACATTTCAGTGACTGTCAGACACTTCAAATTTAAGAAATCAACACTTTGCAATAAAACTTCAATTTTCTGGGGAGATTCTGCCTGCTTAGAATCCCAGACATTTTTGTGAGAAAATTGTATGAAATGTCTCTTTAATGCTGATCAAGGAAAACAGATTAGTGGCTATCTCTTACTTGAGACAGAAATACTATCAAAATCCATCCCAACAGCTTCAGCCGCAGCAGTGAGACCAAGAGCTACATAACCAGCCCACAAGCTTCCCCATCTTTCTTTCAGAGATTACTGCATTGTACAGCAGTTGTGTTGTCCTCACAAAATCTACCTTGTTTCTGTTGTTTGTGCGGAAGCAGGGCTCAAGTCTGCAGGATTGTTCTTCCACAGATTCCTCTGGAAAGAGGAAATTATTTGATAATGTTGTGAAGTTAATGTTTGTAAGATGCTTATTAATTTTATGTCTGCTTTCTATACTCCACTCCTTTCAATTAAAAAAATTACTAACATTGATAATTACAAGTTGTTAAAGGTAATACAGCTCAAGCGTTGGTCTCAAACAGTCAGCCTTGGCAAGATGCACTTCATAGGTACATTAGGACTTAAAAGCGTAGAAAAATTAATGACATAAAAGCTCAAGTTGTCCCTTTTAAGCACCATTCCAAAACAGCACAGTGACATGCCTCAGATACAGTGATTAGATTATCACTAGAGAATACGGTATTAGTGTGGGGAGTTTTGCAGACATTATTATTACTTTTATGACAGCAGTTAAAGAGCACAAATGATGCACTGTGAGACTTGAGATGGTGATTATACAGAGAGAAGGAAGAAGAAAAATCCCTACCCAGGGAGTTTACATTCTAAATTATACTCAGGTACACTAATTATTAGGTGGTCTGACATTTAATCAATCATTGAACAATTTAAATGCTTAACAGAAATGAAATATCTGTCTTTGATTTATGTATGAGCAGGCTTCTAGCAGCAAAAACTTAAAACCTTATAAACCAATTATTATTCCCATTACCTCATCCTGAGTGACTCTCTGGGATGATAAAGCCCGTCTTATTTGGACTTATTGCTGAGAAATAGACTTCTAAGGCATAAAGTTCTCCAGATGGATGCTTCTTGGGAATTAGTTGAATAAGAGAGATTTGATCCATCCAAAAGTCAGTATACTTAAATATATGATGAACATAAAAAACTCATTGCTAATCCAAAGTGACAGGTACTAATAGGGTACTTAATGGATTAATAGCTAACATGCTACGTTGCTAGGACCATGCTGTTTATTTCAATCGTGTGCTTGAACGGATGCAGAAAATAAACTCAGTCCCTTAGGCACATTTAATTCAAGTGGACAAAAATGCATGATTGTACATCTAAGCGGGCAATTGAACCTTTATCTTTAAGATGCCGTATTTCTTCAAGCTCTTGAGAAAAATCATAAAACAATTTTGGAAGAACTTTCAAATGGCTACATGTTGGGGTTTTGCTGGTTTTCATTGCACTACCTTTTGGCAGAGTAAATTTTTCAGCTTTATAGCACTGTCTCCCCAGGTCTTCATTAATATCATGCACAGGTGGCTTGCAGGATAACCACAGTAAATCACACAAAGGGTTATGAGTCTCTGAAGAACTGTTATTAAAGATAGTCACATCACAAAACAACAGGCTAGAAGGATGATACTGTCATACACTATGCATTTCAGTTGGGGCTTGTCATGTCTGCAATTTTTCCTTCTACCAAAGTGTATTGGGTCTGGCTGAGCTATTTTCGCCATAGCAGCCTGCATGGTGCAGTGTTTTGTGCTGGGAGCTAGAAGGGTGTTGATAACACCCTCAAAATTCTTCTTTCAGACAGTCCTGCCATAGTTTCCTGTGGGCTCAGCTCCTCCTCTGCCCACTGTGGTGCCAGCATCACCTGCTGGACACAACAGAGATGGCTCTATCAGCAGCCCCTCACATGGAGGGACACCTCTAAGAGAGCTCAGCAAGATGCAACCAGCCCCAACAGAAGCCACAGCCAACATGAAGCTCCTTTAACTAATCGGCTCCTGGTTAATATAATCCTGGCCTCACCCACCACCCCAACCATGACCACCTGGGTGAGGGCAGAACCACAGAGACACAGGTGGGCCAGGTTCTGCCTCTGGAACATGAAGC
>JAVSBS010011995.1:8643-43713 GCA_033124195.1 Coracias cyanogaster | reverse complement strand
GCTGGGGTGGCTATGCTCTAATCCAGCTGTGATGTGCCTTCGTGCTCCCCCACCACAGGGGCCATCCTGGACATCACCCTGATTGCCAACGTGCAGAGCCTGTCCCACTCTGACTTCTTCCTTTCCTGCATCATGGGGGAGCGTGATGTGAGCTACCTGCAGATTGAGCGGGAGAACAAGATTGTGATGACTCACCCCAAGACGGGCTTTCAAAACTACCACAACCGCAGCAACCATGTCCAGGCTAGGGGCTTCTCCATGGCCGACCTGGTGGGAATTCTCTACTGCCTGGGGCGCACCCCGACCGAGCAGGCTCAAGTGGTCTATGTGCACAACAGCCACAACGGTGAGTGGCTGGGGGGGCAGTGAGCAATCCCCCGCCTGCCAGCTGGGTCTACATGGGATCTACCTGCCCCCTGCTTTGGAATCCCAGCACCAGCCAATCTGTCAGAGGGACAGCAGTGATCCATGGGCTAGGTTTGGGGTCCATCAGCACAAGTAGGCTGAAGAAGGGAGGGACTTTCAGCTGGAGAAGTGGGGCCAAGTCCCATGAGTGTGGTGGGTGGGGATGGGCGGCAGTGCAGGCAGCCATCTGGGCTGGGAACGGTGCCCAGGAGCAGGGCAAGGTCCAAGAGGAAGTCGGGCGTCCTTGGAGGAGACGGTGGGGTCTGGAAATCATTAACCAGGGTGGGAGGCAGCCCATTGGAGCCATGCCAGCTTCATGCCCCCTCAACCTGGGGGCAGGTAGAGCCAGGGTGCATCTCCAGCAGCCTCCTCTCGCCCTTGGCAAGCACCATGTCACAGGCATAGGTTGCCACTCCACGGGTCGAGTCTTGCCAAGAGGTACTGCCAGGGTGCACCCAGACAAGAGCACTGAGCATTTGTCTCCCACTGCCATTTTGGGCCATGTAAGCCAAAAGGGCCTCCCAGGGATGTCTGGTGGCAGGGATACCACCTGGGGTGGCCCTTTTCCACAGTGCCCCCCTGACCTCCAATCCACCCATGCTTAAGATTTTGCAAAACTCTTAGGACTGAAATTTTCTGTGATAGGTGTTGTGTCAGGATGCTTCCCAGCTCCTTTTTTAGAAAGCTTTGGCTAGAAGAGTTGACCTTTTGCTGAGAATGTGACAGGGGGATACAAGTTTCCCTGCCTATGTTAAAACACAGCTTTAGAAGGCAGCTCTAGTATCTCCAGGCTGGGGAGCAGAGGCTGCTAACAGGGTCCAAGCATCGCCCAAGGGGTAGGGACCAGCCTGTGTCCCCAGCCAGAGCCTTGACCTGAAAGTGGCAGCAGTCCTATGGGAAACAGAGCTGACTGGTCCGGGCAAGTAGAATGGCACAGAGGTGCCAAGGAAGGGAGGCAGAGGCACTGGGAGACAGCAAGGGGGGCATGGCTGGGGGTGAGGAGCACATCTGGGCCCTGCACCAGATGTCCCTGTGTATAAGTCATGGAGGGAGGTGATGGCTCTGGGGCTCCATTGGTGTGACAGGATGACCCATGGTGCAGGGGCCTCTTAGCTGGCCCTTGGCTCCTGGGTTGACATAGCCAGGCCAAAGGGCTGTAGAGGAGCTGGTCAGTGCCCAGGTCCAAACTCACACAGGAGCAACAAGTGCCAAAAAAGTGGCTTTTTTCCAAGTGCCAAACAAGGTACTGAGGTTTTGTTTAATTTAGAGAAGGAGAAGCAAAAAATATAGGGAAAAGTAAGAAAAAAAGATACATCTTTGCATGGGGAGAGAGGGCTAGGTACAAAACCCACTGGGGAGGCTTGTCATGTATCACCTCTCCTGTTAAACTCAAGCATGCACCAAAATAGGCCAGGGTGATGAGGCAGTTGGTGGGGAATGCTGTTATAGCAAAGCTGGCATCTCCCAAAAGGTCATGCATGAAGAAGAACACAGGAAGGATGATGAACTTTGAAAGTTTTGCTGTAAAAACAAGAGTAAAGCAGACCAAATAGATCCTGAGGAGCAATTTCAGAAGGGCCTAAATCTGGCAATAAACTATTTTTTTCAATATCCAGAGCAGAAATATGCCCAAAAAAACAAGGGCAGAAAAATAAAATTATCTTATTTTTGCGTCCATGTGCGTGATAGAGAAGCTGGGGAAACTTGCTGGGAGATCTGTCTAAAATGCCAGTGCTGGTAGCAGGAGACAGGCGATAAATAGCTGAAAGGAGCAGTGCGGCATTGCCAGGCTGGGCGTGCCACGAGCAGGGCTGTGCTGCTGCCTGGGGGGCATGAGCGGAGAGTGGACAGCAAGGCTGCTCTGGGGATGCTAGCCATTCCTAAAAGTTTTCTAGGTAGGGAGTTATGTGCCTGTAAGTCCAAATCAGAACCGGGCAAATTAGTAGAAACTGTAACAAAGAGCATAATTTGTGGTTCTGTGGTCGCTGAGAAAGAAGCGGTGTGAGCTTGCAGTGGGAGAGTCTCAGAGGCAGCAGCAGCGAGGATGCTGTGGATGACCCAGTTGCCACTGTCTGCATGAGTTCCTGAAGAAAATTGGGAAAATTCCCTTTCAAAGGCTCTTTGGGTGAAACTCTGCACCCAGGGGTGGCAGGGCAGGACTTTGCATAGGTAAATAACTGACTGAAACAAAGGGAGCAAGAACAGGAGTTAATTTGTGGTTCTTGTCACACAGGGAAGTCCCCAGCAGCATGGCACAGGGTCTCTGTGGGGATCTGTGCCATCAACTGTAGCTACAAACAGCTGAATAAGTGGCTGTGCTGGCTGCTGTTCCTGAGCTGCCCAGAGAGAGATGGGGATGGATGAGCTCTGTAGGGGTCTGCAGACACTGCTGAGCAGTGATGGAGTGATAGATGAAATTCAGTGTAGGTGAACACAAAGCGTGACAGGGGATGTGTTGGGCTCCTTCTCCAGTGAGTGAAACAGAGTGAGACAGAATAGGGTTCACATCTGTGTGCCGCTTACAAGGTACTCCAAAGTCTATGGTAGAAAGGTCCCAACTGGAGGGATATGTGGGGAGGTGATTCTGGGGAACTACCAGGACGTGTGACCTGCAGTGCCCTTCCCTGGGTGTCTGTGGCGTGTGCAGCTTCCTCCCAGCCCCTGGCATCGCCCAGCTGGATGTGCCTTAGCTCCAGTCTGGCGTGGCTGCTTCTGGTGTGTGCAAGCTGGGCTGCTGGCACGCTCTGAGAGCCAGCGTCTGCCTGTGCTCTGTTCTGTGTCTGCCCTGGCACACCCATGGCTTGGTTTGCCAGGTCTCAATGTATTTATAGCCTTGTTTGTGCTCCAAGCTGGGCTCTGGCTGACTCACATTGGTAGTCTGAGTGTTTGTTGCTGCCGCACGCCCCAGACCCTGGGAAACAGAACAGCCATGACAGTACCACTGGTCCCGTGGCTGGCATGTAGCTCTCCACATGCCTACTTCCCTCACTGCCCCTCACCTGCCCATGCTGTCTCTGCCTGCAGCTGCTCTGCACCTCCTGAGCTGGCAGCAAGCAGGGCGCACTGTGCAGATTTGTCCCAGATGTCACCTCCCCAGGCTGCTGCCACCAGCATCCCGTGCTGGGCTGGGGCTGGCAGTCCGGCCAGAGGGCAGGGTGCCCCACGCCACTTCTTGGTGTTTGCCTGTGGGGGCTGGAGGAACAGAGTGCCTGTCCCTGCAGAGGCTCAAGGGGTCCCAGATCCCACACAGGATGGACAGCGAGGTGTGTCATTGTGTCCCAGCAGAATCATGTGGTGGATGCTGGGCTGCACCAGGGCTGTGTTTTGGAGTCTGCGGGTGCCAGCACTGCCCTTGGGTGTGAGTGTCATGGGGTGCAAATGCTGCTCAGCCTGCTCCTTCTTCTCGTCCTCCACAGCTCACCTCTTCCCAGTGAAGGCCACACTGTCTGTGAACGTCGCCGAGCCAGCCACCTTCTCGGCCAAGGTCCTCAAGAGGAAGGACACAGATGTTATGTGGAAAAGAAATGGCAAGTGGCCTTGAGAGCAGGCACAGGGCTGGGGCTGCTCCCAACTGGTGCCTGGCACTGGCCCTGGGGGTACAGGGGGGCCCCAGGTCACCCTCTGTCCCTTTGCAGGCACCTACTACCAGACCACGGACCGGGGTGAGGTGCGGGGCAACCTCGTCAACCTGACGCTCCCCAACATCAGCGTGAGTGAAAACGGCGTCTACAGTGCCACATTCATGGGGGACAGCCCGCTGTGGAGTGCCTTCTACCGCCTGATTGTGAGAGGTGAGCAAGGTTCTAGCTCCCCAGGATGCAAGCACAGGCAGCTGTCCTCTGCCTTCCAGCCTGGTGCCACCCTGCAACCCCTCTGCTCTCTCCACAGCCTGCCCCGCAAAGAAATGGGGACCGTCCTGTGAGAAGGACTGTCCTGACTGTCTGAATGGTGGCGTCTGCCATGATCATGTTGGCGAATGCGTGTGCCCTCCGGGGTTCATGGGCACCCGCTGTGAGAGAGGTAGGTTCCAGGTTGCTCAGCAGCAGAAGCTGTGCCCAGGACATGCATGGGAGCCTCGCTGCACCCCCAGACCCAGGGACCATGGCCAGAAACTCTGTGTGCATCCCCAGAGCCTCTCCACCTACAGCACACCCTGTTTCAGGAGCAGGGCTGGACCATCCACCTTCTCAGCAGGACACAGCTCCTGTGCCTGTTGTGGTGACAACACAGGGCTCAGGGCACCCAAGCCAATGCCATGCTGTGTGCAAGTGGTGCATGGGTGAACGGTAGCTGAGGGCAGACCACTCTTGTTTTTCCAGCCTGCCAAGAAGGCCAGTTTGGCCGCAACTGCCAGGAGACTTGCCAGAGAGCCCAGGGCTGCAAGGGGCTGAGCTTCTGCCTGCCGGACCCCTACGGCTGCTCCTGCGCCTCAGGCTGGAGTGGATCCCGCTGCAACCAAGGTATGGGGATGTGGGTGTCCATCAGCTCACCCATCCAGCCTGGGCTTCCACCAAGGACTGGCTCTGCTCTCCAGCAGCAGCACCCATGCAAAGCTCTCCCAGTCTGAGCATCGGACTGGGCTGAGCAGGGCTGCTGCCTGCGGTCCCTGCCTCCATGGTCCTGCACCACGGCTGGGGTGGTAGTGAGCTCTCCTCTTCCCACAGCCTGTCCCCCAGGATACTACGGCCCCAGCTGCGCCCTGGAGTGCACCTGCCAAAATGGAGGCACCTGTAACCGCTTCAGTGGCTGTAGCTGCCCTACGGGCTGGCATGGGCAGCACTGTGAGAAGTCAGGTGAGGCTGGCACAGGGCCGCAGCAGGTTTCTCTCCACCACCCTCGAGTGGGCTCCAGCTCCTTCGTCGTCAGTGACTGGGGGGGCCATCAGCTATTGGCCTTACCAGCCAACTCAGCAGCTCCTCTTGCCTGCAGAAACAGCCCGCAACCCTATGGAAACCAGGGTGCTGCAAAGGGAGCATCTAGTCTGGCCCCCTGGAACTAGCCATGCCAAGAGTGTTGCTGAGCCCAGCACATGGCATGGGGATCAGAGCTGGAGCATCTGGCACCAGCACCATGGTCTGACTGTGCCAGGGCCAGGGAAGGGTGTCAGCCTCTCTTGTGCCTAGGGAGGAGCAGGGCCAGCCCTAATGCCAATTTCTGTGTCCCAGACCGGTTTCCCCAGATCATCCGACTGGCCTCAGAGCTGGAGTTCAACCTGGGCTCAGAGCCTGTTGTCAGTTGCGTGGCCACTGGCAACCCACTGCCCGCCAGCGACAGCGTGGAGCTGCGCAAAGCTGATGGCACTGTGCTCAAGGTACCACCCTCGTGCCTTTGCTCCACCACCATCCTCATGTTGCTGACTCCCTCAAAAGTACCCATCACCCTGCTGGGCTGCTGGGCATCTTCAGGCCAGCATGGGGAGCTAGGGGAATAAACTGGGGGAAAGACAACACTCTCTGTGCCCACAGCGCATCAAAACCATCATCGAGTCAGGGCAGATTACCTGCGAGTTTCAGGTGCAGCACCTTACAAAGGAGGACACAGGGCTCTGGGAGTGCCGGGTCTCAACAACCGGGGGACAGGACAGCCGTAAAGTCAAGGTCAACATCCGAGGTGAGGAAAGGGTGGTGCCATGAGCAAGATGAACTGGGGTTGCTGGAGGAGGCTGACAGCACAGTGTGGCAATGCCAAACCCCCTGCACTGGACTAGGTGCCACCCATCATGTGCTGCAATGCCAGTAGACAGGTTAGGGTGGTGATAAAAGACTTTCTTGACAAAGCTGGAAGGACCAAGAGGTGGCCTATGTATCCATGCTCTGCTCCTCATTGCTTCCATTCCCACTGTTGTCATTCCCTTCTTCCCCTCAAAGTGCCACCAGCACCACTGACCCCACCCCGGCTGCTGGCCAAGCAGAGCCGCCAGCTTGTGGTGTCACCTGTGGACACCTTCTCTGGCGATGGACCAATCACCTCCGTCAAGCTGCTCTACAAGCCCAAGGATGACACCTCAGCATGGTCATCCATTGTGGGTATGTGTCTGCCAGGGGGCTGGGGACACAGGTAGAACCTGGATGGGAGGGAGTGGCTGCCCCAGGCAGTGGGAGTCTGGGGTGTGCAGAGGTCTCCATGCTGGGACCCTTGTGGTGATGCTAAGCAGGATGCCAGGTGGCATCATGGGTCATGGGCATTGCTTTGACATGTCCTCTTGGCGAACAGTTGACAATAGCGAGAACATCACCCTCATGAACCTCCGGCCGGTGACTGCCTACATTGTCAAGGTGCAGCTGAGCCGTCCAGGGGATGGTGGGGAAGGCAGCAAGGGGCCCGAGGCTGTCATGGTGACCGAGTGCGTTGGTAAGACTCCATCCCCCTGACCCTAACACTATCCCTGTATGGTGCAGGGTCCGCAAAGCCCTGGGGCTGATGCGCTGTGAGGTTTTGCTACCTTTTTTGTTCACAGAACCCACAGTCAAGCCTGTAATCGAAGGCTGGTCCATAGAGGAGAAAAACACACTTCATGTCAACTGGAAATTGCCAAGTAACCACGAGCCGGCACACGGGTTCATTGTCCACCTCTTTGACTCTGCAAGGCATCTGGTCTGTGAGAAAAACATCACATCCATCTCCGTGCTCTCTGCCCGTATTAGGGACCTGGAGTTCAACAAGGAGTATGGGCTAGAGGTATTGGTGTACCACTGTACCAGCCTGGGCCCCCCCTCTGATCTCTACAAGGTCATGATCAACAGCAAAGGTGGGTCCAGCAGAACACAAGGAATTATTAAAGGGAATTACAATGATAAATCAGTTATCCCCAGGTCTGGCCACTCCTGTATCCCATCTCTGATGGAGCATGAACAGCTACTTGTGGGGAAATGGGTGCTTCTTTCCCTGCTAGACCCCACAGCCTCCAACACCAAGCAGCTGAGAAACACCCTGAGCTGACTATGACATTCAGGCCGTGATGAGTGGTGCTCACAAACATACTTGTTGTCCACAGCCTTGCCCAAGCCCTGATGGACCTGTTTATACTTACAGCCTTTGCAACACCCTGTAGCAACAAGTTCCTCAGTATAATTATACTTTAAGTGAAAAAATTCTTGCCCTTTGGTTCACTTTAACCATGCTGTCTGGTAATTTTGCCAGATGGTCACTAGGGCTTGGGGACAACTGCAGTCCCTACAGTTGGCAGATGCACACATGCACACAGAACCCAACAGTGGGAGACTGTGGGAGGTGCAGTATCAGCCTGACCAATCTTTCAGTCAGCCAAGGCAGAAGGAGTGCATGAGGCCTTTGGTGAGGCTCAACACTGGCTGGTACATGTTGGGAGGACTAGTGGCTGTCAGGCTTGCAGGATGTGAGGTTTTTCTCCACTTGGTGCTTGTAAGAGCTTTGTGTGAATCGGGGATTTGGGTTTAGAGAAGTGGGCAGGCTGGAGAAGGCTCAGAGGAGGTAATGGGAACACCATGTGTGAGGGAGGGTTGAAGAAAGAAAATATCCCAAGGTCTAGTCCATACACAGACATCTAGCTTGATGGTCACTGAGGCTGGGAGCATTTAGGGCTACAGTCCTGCCTCACTGCTGTACCTGGAGAGCAGCTCCACCTCCTCCTGCACCTCCCCCAAGCAGGGGCTAGGTGTCCCTCAAACCTGGCACAGCTTTGGTTGCCATTCCCATCCATGGGATCCAGTCCTCATCGCAGCATTGAGCCTCTACAGCACCAGAGCCCTGTCTTGGGACTGACAATCTCCTCTTCTTGTCCCAGGGCCCTCATCCCCACGGCTACTCACAGCAGAGTCCATGTCTGACACTGCCATCAAGCTCTCCTGGCAGGTCCCCGAGTACCCCAATGGGGGCATTACTAAGTACATCGTGGAGCTGCAGCAGGTGGGGGGCACCAGCGAGCCCCAGTGGATCGACACCGACAGCGGCGCCGAGACCACCAAGATTGTTGGGGGCCTCAATGCCAGCACCAGCTACCAGTTTCGTGTTCGTGCCAACTCCCATGTCCCGGGGGAATGGAGCCAACCTGTGAAAGCCAAGACCTTGGGGGATGGTGAGAGGGGTGACCCAGGAGGCATGGGGCTCACAGCTCTGTTGGAGCTTGGGCTCAACATGTGGGTCAACAAAGAGTAAGCAGTGTGCTCGTGGTAACCTCAGAGAGTGGCTCTTAAGCAACAGCTCAAGCCCAAAACAATTGGTGTCTTCAGAAATCCTGCTCCTCCTAGTCCTGATGGGGCAGGGGTGGTATGGTGACAGCATGGCACCCACAGAATGGCTCTGCCTTGGCCAGAGGATGACATGGTACCTGTGGGGCTAAAGGAGTAGGGCAGAGCCAGCACAGAAAGAGCTGGTGGCTGGACCCAGAGCTGGTTGGAGGTCCAGAAACCAGAGGGTTTTGTGTCAGGGCCCAGGCAGTGACACACTCACCACTGTGCCAGCATGACAACAGGAGCTCAAGAAGTGGTTGTACTATCTCCATGGGGTCCTAGGGTGCTGGGAGAGGATTGCCATCCTGATGCTTGCCCACCCATGTAGCCTGGGCAGGGTTCAGTCATGGACCACGACCCTCCATCCTTCCTTTTGGCAGGAGCGCTGAGCGTGCCACCCAGCCTGGGCAGCCAGAGCACGGAGCAGGCAGGAATAGACCAGCAGCTGCTCTTGGCCATTGTTGGCTCCGTGTCCGTCACCTGCCTTACTATCCTCTTTGCCCTCCTGGCGCTTTTCCTCATCAAGAAGAATTTTTTCCACCGGCGCCGCACCTTTACATACCAGTCTGGCTCGGTGAGTGCTGCCTGCCCCTCCAGGACCGTGTCCCCAGCTCCCCTCATCCCAGCCCGATCCAGGTCACGCTCCATAGCCTCCAGTCCAGATGCAGCCAGACCTCACTTCCACATGGAGAGGGTGCGGAGCTCGCCCTTGCCCACAACGCCTGCCCAGCCGGGACTGCCGTACAGGCAGAGAGGTGCCCGGTGCCTCTAACCTCACCTGCTCCTATCTGCCAGGGGGAAGAAACCATCCTACAGTTCAACTCAGGGACCCTAACCCTGACTCGCCGGCCCAAGCCACAGCCCGAGCCCCTCAGCTACCCCATCCTGGAGTGGGAAGACATCAAGTTTGAGGATATGATTGGGGAGGGCAACTTTGGCCAGGTCATCAGGGCCATGATCAAAAAGGATGGCCTGAAAATGAACGCAGCCATCAAGATGCTGAAAGGTGAACACTGGGGTGAGGTGGGCAGGGTGGGATGGGGGATGCAGCTGCATATTAGGCCTAGGACTGAGAAGGGGCAGAAGCCATCAGCAGAGGAAAGGCCCATGTGGTAGGACTGAGGTGTCCCTCCCTCCTTTGCTTCCAGAGTTTGCTTCAGAGAATGACCATCGGGACTTTGCTGGGGAGCTGGAGGTGCTGTGCAAATTGGGCCATCACCCCAACATCATCAACTTGCTGGGTGCCTGTGAGAACAAAGGTAAGGGCTGTCCCCCTCCCTCCTCTCCCCAGCCCCATAGCCCCTGCCCAGCTGTGTATTCCTCTTTGCTGGGGAGAGCCCCAAGTGCTCAACCTCTTCCTGCCCTCCAGGCTACCTGTACATTGCCATTGAGTATGCTCCCTACGGAAACCTCCTTGACTTCCTCCGCAAAAGCCGAGTCCTGGAGACAGACCCAGCCTTTGCCAAGGAGCATGGCACTGCCTCCACCCTCACCTCCCAGCAGCTCCTCCAGTTTGCTTCAGATGTGGCCAAGGGGATGCAGTACCTCAGTGAGAAGCAGGTACAGCAAGCCCCTCTGAGCATCCTTCCCCTGGGGCCTGGAGACTCCCCATCAGGGCACAAGACCCCTGGGGCCAGTAGCGGGGAGCATGTGTTTCCTGCTGACTGCTGCCCCCTTTCAGTTCATTCACAGGGACCTGGCAGCCAGGAATATCCTGGTGGGAGAAAATTTGGCCTCTAAGATTGCTGACTTTGGCCTCTCCAGAGGGGAGGAGGTCTATGTGAAGAAGACGATGGTAAGGCAAGACTGAAGCATCTCCATGGGGCCTGCACCAATGCAGGATGCCTGCCATCAGTGAGAATGTCCCACCATGCTGAGACCGGCTGGGTCACAGCTGCCCTCCATCCACGGGGCATCCCCCTTCCCCTGACAGTCACTCTGTTTCCCCAGGGCCGCTTGCCAGTTCGCTGGATGGCCATCGAGTCCCTGAACTACAGCGTGTACACCACCAAGAGTGATGTGTAAGTCCTGCAGGAAGAGGCACTGGGGTGGGGACATGGCTGCAGCTGCCTCCATCTCTCTCTGGGGTGGTCAGTGTGGCAGTGTTTTTGTCCTGGGTGCTGCAAGGGCAGGAGGTGATGCTGATGTATCTCCCTGGGGAGCTGCCAGTTTGGTCCATGCCCTGGCTGCCTGCTTCACCCTGGGCTTTGCCCCATGCCCATCAGTGGGCATGGCTGGGGGCTCCGTCACAGCCTTAGCTCCTGCCATTTCAGGTGGTCATTCGGTGTCCTGCTCTGGGAGATTGTCAGCTTAGGTAAGGCTCTTTCTGTGCCCCCTGTCTCCACTCCGGTCCTGGCAGGTCTGGTCCTCCTGCAGTCCCGCAGGGGACACTCCAGGGACCATCACTGCCGCAGCCAGTTTTGTGTTTCCGGTCACAGGTGGGACACCGTACTGTGGGATGACATGTGCTGAGCTCTATGAGAAGCTGCCCCAGGGCTACCGCATGGAGAAGCCGCGCAACTGCGATGATGAAGTGTAAGTGGCTGATGGTGGCACCCACGTCTCCCTGACCCCACTGCTCCCACCAACTCACAGTAGCACCTGCCTGGTTCCCCTCTGCACTGTGGCTGGGGAATGAGCTGGGGTCCCACATCCCAAACACCCTTCCTGGGCTTTAATTTCCCACCTGCTTCCCCCATCTCCCACAAAGAGCTTTTCTGCGCCCCCCCTCCCCACGCACGCTGAGCTCTCTGTCCCCAGGTACGAGCTGATGCGGCAGTGCTGGCGCGACCGCCCCTATGAGCGCCCGCCCTTCGCCCAGATCTCCATGCAGCTCATCCGTATGCTGGAGGCCAGGAAGGTGAGTGGCAGCAGCTCAGGGGAAGGGCTGCTCACCCTGCACAGGGCTTGTCTGAATGCTGGAGCATCCCTTGGGCTCAGGGGGTGACATCCAGCAGCAGAACCTGTGTGACCCCACCACACATGGGGCCAATCTCGGCATCACTTTTTGGGTGTGGGGAGCCCCATCACCTCCCCTCAGGGCATAGCACCCATGAGCATGCCAGTGGGGATGGAAGGTTGATGGGGACACTGTCAGAACCAGCTCCTGACTGATGCTCTCCCACAGGCCTACGTAAACATGGCTCTATTCGAGAACTTCACCTACGCAGGGATTGATGCCACTGCCGAGGAGGCATGAGGCTGTGCTGGCACCGTGCAGAGGGGCAACACTGGCCCCAGCCTGCTGGGACAGTGCTGTGAGGATGAGGGACTCCCCATCCCCTTCTGGGGCTGAATGCCCAAATGTTGGTGCCCCTTTCCAAGAGCATCTTCTCCGCAGCAGGACTGTGGCATCCCTTCCCTGGCTGCCCATGGACACTGCTGGCCACCAACATGGCCCCATGCTGCTATGGGACATGCTGGGATGGCCCCCAAGGACAAGCAGCAGCATGGTGTTTGCAGCAGAGTGGACAGGAGAGGGGCTCTCTCAGGAGCCAGGTTGCTGCAGCCTGAGCCCACGGACACAACTGCCCAAGCTTTGGGGCAAGAGAAGAAGCAGCAACTTGACAGCTGACTGCCCTGAAGATCTCAGTGTGCTCTGGGCCTGAAGTGGTGCAAGTGGGGTTGCAAGCATCACTGCCTGTGTGGGACAGGGCCACCTCAGCAGGTGCAAAGGGACAAGGGACAGCATTGGCTGTGCACAGCCTCCAGCTCTGTGATTACCCTTTGGAGATGCCAGCTCTGCCTTACAGACAATAAATGTACTGCAACAGGCACCTGTTGCAACAGGCACAGAGAAGGGGAAGTGGGGACCCAGTTCTTCCCCCCCACAGCACCAGGAAACAGGATGCAGGGCCCTGATGCTCTGCTGCCATGGTGGGGACTCCTCAGCATTCTGTCCTCATTGGGGTCCTATGGTGATTCCCAGGGATGCCCCACCACCCCCAGACAAGCCCTAGGTCTCATCATGCCATGGAGATGGGTTTCCTTAGTATCCACTGGGATCTCTACCTCTGCAATTTTAGAATTTTTCCTGTCCCCAAGGGATACAGAGAGCAGACTACGTCTTTCCTCTGTGCAGCCACCTCTTGCATGCTTGAAAACCATTCCTGCAGCTTCCCCTCAGCCAGCCACTATTCACAGGGATGGCCTTGCTCCTCCAGCTGGTCCCTGCCAGGCTGTGCAGCTCCACATCCTTCCCACCCTGGCCAGCTAGCACCTGCCTAGAAATATGCTGAGCTGTTAACTTCCCAGGTGTTGCAAAGGGACCATAGTGTTTGACCAACCTGCTCGAATGCCTGCTGCTGAGGTGATTGTCTCTCACATGCTGGTCCCTCAAGGATCACCTCTGCACTGACCCTGCTGCAGGAGCTCCTGCCCCAGGCTGCTGTCTCTCATCCTGCACTGCTGCTGTTTGTTATATTGAGAGTGGGTGGGCTTCACCTCTGTTGGCTTCAGCTTGCTAAGCCCTTGGTGTGCCATCCAGCCACCCATCTAGCTGTCTTCGGTGGTCTGTGGAAAGCAAAGGGCTGCTCCTCTGTAGCCTGGTAACTCAGCCAAAAGCAGGGGCATTTGCATTTGCCCTTCTGGGCAAAAGTCCTTTTTCCCCAGAAGGTGTTTCCACCCTGTGAATATCATATTGATTTCCCATTCTGGCCTCCAGTGCTCTTTGGTGTCAACTGCAGCTGTTAGTAAACAGCCTCTCTGCCCCATCACTGAGGTCCCCAGGGAAGCAACAATGGGGACTGGCACTTGCAGGCAGCCTGACATGTGCCACCACCTCTGCACCTCCTTCACTGATGGCCAGGAATGGTGTGTAAGTCAGTGTCATCAGCCCTGCTCAAACTAAGAGCTTTCTGCTTTTTGCATCCCTGACAGCAAAGCCCAGTAGTCAGAGAAGGCAGTGGGACTGGTTTGACAAAATTTGACTGTGACAAATTGATGCTGGCTGTTCCCGTCTTCCCTCTGTGCCCCTGGTACCATCCCCAGCTGCAGGGCAAGGAGAAGCCAACTGGCCCTTGGCATGGTGGGGATGCATGTGCGAGAGGCTTCTTGTGCCCTGGCTGGTGCTCCCCAGGCTGCATCCCAGCGCTGCAACCCGTCAGATTGGGACACCCTTCCAGCCAGCTGTGCCAAGTGGCAGTGGTGGATTGGCACAAGCTTGAACATGCCTGCAGGACCCCACCACGATGGCCTTGCTCTGCACCAGCACCACTAGCATTTGTGTGGGCCCTGCCAATGCCCTCTGTGCCTGCAGCTCTCCTCCCAGCACAGCCATGGAAATGGTGCTGCTGGGCCATGCGGAGCAGATCCAGCACACGCTGGGGGTAGGATGAAGCTGGAGCAGCCACCCCATGTCCCATGCTCCCAACAGCCCCCAACAGCCTCCCCAGCCCTGCACAGGGGCCTCCCTGGTTTCTCAGGGGTTGTTTTTCTCCTTAGCCCAGCCTCCCGACGTGCTGGTAGCCACAAGGGCAGGAACGTGCTGCCTATCTGATAGGAGCAATCTCCCTTGGCACTGCGGCTGGCGGTGGGGGGGCTGCGGCATGGTGGTTTTGGGCACGGGGAAGTACCGGCGATGGGGCGGGGGGAGCCTCCAGCCAGGCTTCCTGAGCTGCACAGCCACCACTTCCCAGATAAAGGTATTGCCTGGAGGAGCTGCAGCAGCTCCCAGGGCACTGGGAAGGGCCGAGCACAGCACGCGTGGCCCTGGCACACAGGTTGCAGGATGGCAACCTGCCTGCACCGGGGCTGGCTGCTCTCGCTGCTCCCCGCCATCCTGCTCAGCCTCCACAGCCTGCCATCAGCACCTGAGCCGGTGACATCCCAAGGTAGGTCCTTAGGGCCATTTTGTCCCTCAAAGGATGGGCCAGAGAGGAGATGGCACACAGGGTATGGGTGGCAAGCACCCCACAGCAGCCAAACTCTGCAGGGTTGGGGAGGGAACGTCTCAGGAGGGTGTGTGAGGGTGTGTTCAGATTGGGCAATGGAGCATTCTTCTCACCCATGGGACACCCTGGGGTGCCTGGCACAAAGAGACATCCCTGCTTTCTGCAGGCAGGACCTGGCAGCCCCCCCAGGCATCCCTCTGGGATGGCAGCCTGGGGCTCCCAGTTCTGCACAGGTAGCAGAGGAGCTCTCCACCCATCAGAAGTTCTTGGAGTTACGATGATGAGGGTCTGAGCAAAATTCAAGCTATCACCTGATGGCACAGCTTGGCACCACAGGTAACATGGGGTCACTGCCAGGCTAATCCCAATGCTCCTGCACCAGCCTTGCCATGATCTGACTGCCCTGCCGAGCATCCTCAGCTCAGCCGGTAGCTGTTCCCAGCCAGGCTCACTGCACCTGCCAGAGCCGCTTCCTGGCTTTCTCTCGTTTCAAGCCTGTCCACACATTCTTTGAGTCCCTCCTTAGCCCTTTTTAACATTTTCTATAACACTATAAAAAGCATTAACAGAACAAAAACCTGTCAATCTCCTGTTGGTTTCTCCAGCCCCATACCAAGTCTCTGGCCACAGAAGGCTTGGGAGCATATTTTGAGTCACTCCTGTAGGGGCAGTAGGAGGAAGATCGGGGTTGGGCTCACAGCCTCTGTGACAGTGCCATGCGCTAAGCCCACCGATGGCTTGGCAGCACACTACCCAAGCGTGGCTGATGCGGGCTGCAGAGCTGCATGGTGCTTTTCCTAGGAAACTGCCAGCATCCAGCAAAGGTGTTCTGATAGCTCACGGGACCAGTGTGGCCTCCCACTGACACCATGAGTCCCTGTGCCACGGGGCTGCTGGGACCTTGCCACCCCATCCCCTGGCACTGGGAATTGGGGTGGTCAGGGAGCCAGGATGAGGCCTGGGGTAGGGGCCACGGGGTTCAAAAAGGGAAGAGCATGGGTGGGGAAGCAGGGCTGTGGTCTGCTGGGAGGGGACGTGGGCTGGAGGAGGAAGGCAACACAGGGCTGAGAAAGGAGGAATAGGGCTGGGGGGTCAGGGGAAGAAAAGGGACAAGGAGAGCAGAAGGACACCAAGAAGATGGCAAGGACATTTGGGGACTATCCCTTATTCTTCACTCAGGGTGGGCTCAATTAGCAGTGCAGGGTGTGCATGGCAGACAACAGTCACACTCAGTACATGGAGCAGGGCCAGGCACTGACAGGGGCTTGTGGAATCCTGCAGCTGGGGGCAGTCCCTGGGGAAGGGGACACATCCCAGGAGGAAGAGGAGGAGAAGGGCTGGAGCAGGTCCCAGTGCAGGGGCAGTGGGGGAGAAGGGAGTGCTGGATCAGCGCTGAGGGCAGCAAGGCCACCTCTGTGCTTCACACACCTTCATCTTGGGGCTTTCCTCTTCTTGTGACAGTGGGGACGAACGTGTATGTGCCAGCCAAGCCACTAGTGCTTGGGATGGAGATCTTGCATGCAGGCTGTGACGGTCCAGTTCATCCCTGCAACAACAGGGACAGCAGCTTGCGGAGTGGGGCAGAGAAACCCACAGTCCCCCAAGGCAGTCCCTGGACCGTGGTTTGAGCATCCCTCCCTGCTCAGGACCACATGCCCCCCACACCAGCTCCGAGGCCCTTTCCCTCTCTCCGGGGCACTGTTCCTCCTTATCTCGCTTCCGCGCACCTTCCGGTGTGAGCCAGGCAGGGGTGCTTCCTGCCGATCACCGAGTGCTGAGCCCCTCTCCAACCACAGGGCTATTTCTGGATGTTTGTTTGTGCCGAAGGACCCCAAGTGCTGAGGAGCGGGGAGCAGTGGGCCTGGCCAGCAGGGAGCCACCAGCCAGGACCACAGTGTGAGCCAGCAGCCAGCATGGGTGCTGTGTCCCTTCCTGCCATGCCAAGCTAGTGGAGGGCACCTGTGCCACAACCATGACTAGGGCCATGCCCACGCTGCCCCCACTGCCTGCACAGACTGGCCTCAGGGGCGAGCCAGACAGCAGCATGAGGTGGAGGGACACAGGTGGGAAGGGGACAGGTTTGTGCCCAGGGGCTACTTCATGCCCACACTCCTCCTAGATGCTGAATTGCTGGCAGGGGTGCCCGAGGACATCCTCTGCTTCTCCCGCTCCTTTGAGGACCTGACCTGCTTCTGGGATGAAGAGGAGGCTACAAGCAGGATGTACCACTTCTACTACTGGTACAGCAGGTAGGAGGTGGTGGGGACGCAGCCCAGCCTCCCCCTTGCCTGCACAGAGAGCAACAGAGTCGGAGCGCCGCAGCTCTCCTTGCCATCCCAGTGGCTCCCAGCTGCAAGCAGAGATTATGGAGAGCCCACAGGAGCTACATAGCAGTCACCACACACCCCGTGGCCGGGCTAGGACCTTGGCTGTCCATCAGTCCTACGGGGACGGTGCCCTGCAGTGGACGGAGACACAGGGAAGGAGCTGGTGACACCAAGGTCTTGGTGCCATGTCCCAGGTCCTCTCTCCTCCAGCCTGGCCCAGGGCAGGAGGCATGGGGTGCTGCAAGACCGTGCTCTTGGTTCCTCAGGGACGTGCCCACAGTGTGCATGGTCTCCACGTGGCCCCATGGTGGGGGCAAGATGCGGCATGTCTGCATCTTCCCCAGCCAGGATGTGCGGCTCTTCATCCAGCTCCACCTTCGTGTCCTGAATGCCAGCACCAACCAGACCAAGTACTGGCGGGAGCTCAGTGTGGATGAAGTGGGTGAGTTCCTCCTACCAGGAAATATCCCTGTGACACCAGGACAGTTTCCAGATCTGGGTATCCTGCCCTTCTGCCTGCAATGGTGGCACCCCATGCCCTGCATGAAGGTAGCCCTGAGGGGACTGCTGGGTGTCCCCCAGCAGGACCAAGGGGTGCCCAGATAGGTGCTGCCACAGGAGAGCAAACACCCCAACACATTCCCCACAGGTCTCATTGCCCCCCCGATAAACATCACTGCCCGCTGGGCTGGGGCTGTCGGGCAGCTCTGTGTGTCATGGCAGCCGCCTCTTGATGACTACTTGAACTTCTTCCTCTACGAGGTGCAGTGCTGCCCTGTCAGCTCCCCAGAGATGTCCTGCAGCACCGCAATGAACCTCAGCAGGCAGCGCCCCAGGAACCCCTCTATCCAGCCAGCCATCAGCACCCACACACCCATGGCAGGGGCAGCCACAGCCTCCCTGGGAGCAGGGCAGGTACACAGAGGAGCCAGGGATGGGCAGAGGGATCTGAGGGTCACAGCTGCTCCCCAGCCTGGCCCCTCTCCTGCAGAGGCTGGTCCAGGCCAACACCTGGGTGGTCCTCCGGGACTTGCAGCCAGGGGTGAGGTACCACATTCAGGTGCGCTCCAAACCCGACGGCACCTCCATGGACGGCGTCTGGGGGCCCTGGTCACGGGCAGTGGCTGCAGAGACACCCCACTCCTCTGGTAAGCAACCATCCCCACCGCTGCAGTGCTGGCAGGCACAATGAGGAGGCACTCATGCCTGGGTCTGCAAGGGGTGGGGATCCTGGGATTGGTGAGGTGCAGTACCCAGGTTTTGGAGGGCCAGGGAGAAGCAGCTTGCTCCCAGCCCTGGCTCTTGCCTGCCCAGGAGACATCGGGCTGTGCTGCAGCACCCCTGACCTGCAGCACGTGCGCTGCAAGTGGAGCTGGGACCCCACTGAGCCCTATGGCTCCCACCAGCTCTTCTACCGGGCACCTTCGAGTGGGGCGGCCACAAGGTAAGTGCCATGGTGGGGGCATGGTGCTCAGGCAGAGGAGCAGCACATCCCAGGGACTGCCAGCCTTGCTCAGTGGCCCAGATCCCACACTGTGCCACCTGTCCCTGTGCCCTGCTCTACCACCACCGACCTCAGAACTTCCCACCACCACTCCTGGTCATGGTGCCCCTCCCACAGCGGGCAGCGCTGGCTTCCCTGGGCAAGTGCAGAAGGAGCAAGGTAGCACTGGCTGCAGGGACAGGGTGGCCCCTCTGAGCAGAGCTGGCAGTGGGTGAGGGGAGTGGAGCCACCACAGTGGGGCTGACTGGCTCCCCACTCCTCTTGCAGGGAAGACACATGGCAGCAGTGTGAGGAAGTGAGTGTGGGGTCACAGGGCACTCATACCTGCACCTTCCAGCCGAGGGCTGGTACAGCCATCTCTGTCCTGGTGAACATCACCCGGCCCCATGCGCTACCCACACTCAGCTACTTCAAGGAGCCCTTCTGGCTGCACCAGGCTGGTGAGTCCCAGTGTCGGTGAACGCAGCATCCCAAGTCCATTCTGTGGCAGCAATACATTCCCGTCTCCAACAGTGCTCACTGACGCCCCGCAGCTCATGCAGGCAACAGTGTCCAAGGGCCGGCTGAGCCTGCAGTGGCTGCCGCCCCTCGAGGCGCTGGCAGAGCAGCTGGACTACCAGGTCCGCTATGCTGTGGAGGACAGCCATGACTGGAAGGTAAGATATGGCTACAGCTCCCTCAAGCAGCACTGCCCACCTCTGCTGCTGGCACACGGTCTGCGTGGGGTTGGGCAGGATGGACCCGCATCCCAGCACTGCCTCCTTAGCCACTTGCAGCAGCTGTCATCTCCAGCTTGGCTCTGTCCCACAGGTCCTGCAGGTCCCACGGGCAGCCAGAAAAGAAGTCCTGGACCTACAGCCAGGTGCCCGCTACCGTGCCCAGGTGCGGGCCCAGCCTAATGGTCCGTGGTATCACGGCAGCTGGAGCCCCTGGTCCAAACCTGTTGTGGTTGATGTCGTAGCCAATGCGGGTAAGTGACAGGGTAGGAGTGGAGGCTGAAGCCAGAGAGGTCACACAGCTGAGGGCAGGAGACTGAGCGCTGGAAATGGGATGAGAAGTGCCTGGCGAAGGGCAACAAGGCTGTGAAGGGCTCTGTGGTGTTGGGTCAGGGGAGGGCTACAGTCCCAGCAGTTCCACCTCTGATGCAGGCTGGATCATCCCGAGTGTTACGGTGGTGCCGCTGCTCTTGACAGGAGTGCTCCTGGGGCTGCGCTGCACCTTCCCCTCCCTCTACAGGTAAGGGCCGTGCCTGGGGCAGGTAGAGGGTGTCCAGCACAAGGCCTGAGCACCCTGCCCAGGGGCACCTGGGCAGCCCAGGACCAGAGTTTGCCTTCTGACGCCCCATTCCTCGCACCCAGCAATGTGAAGCAGAAGCTCTGGCCCCCTGTCCCCGACCTGCACCGCGCATTGGGCAGCTTCCTCCAGGAAAGCGGCAAGCACGGCCAGGTGAGGGGGCCAGGGCAGGGCCCACTGGCTGAGGCGCCCGGGGGTAGCTCCAAGGGCAAGGCCCCTCTGCAGCCCCTCTGTGTCCCCCCAGCCCAACGCCTTCTACAAGCAGCCGCCGGAGGAGGCCGTCCTGCCCTGCCTGCTGGAGGTGCTGCCCGGCCCGCGGGGGGAGGCGGGCCCGCGGCCGCCAGAGCACGCTGCCGGCCGGCTGCCCAGCACCGACATCGCCAACCAGTCCTACCTGCTCATGAGCGGCTGGGAGCCGCGCCCCCCGCCCTGAGCCGCGCTCCCCGCCCCGACATAAACGAGAATCGCAACCACCCGGCCTCCTGCCTCCTTCGCGGCGCCCCAACCCGGCGTCCCGCGCTGCGGGGAAGCGGAGCGGCACCGCCCCCCCGTCCCGAGCCCCGCCACCCGCCCACTAACGGCACCCGTAGCCGCCGGGCGGGAACAGCTCCGCCTCGCCCCGCCGACCAGCCAATCGCGACGCGGCGCTTGGGTTTGAAACAGCCAGTGGGAGGCGGGGACGCGCGGGGTTTAAATGCTGCTGCGAGCCGGGCTGCGCGAGCCTCAACCGCGGCGCGGAGGCGGTTGCCGTGCGTGAGGTGAGGCGGAGAGTGAGGGGCTCCGGTGCCGAGGCGGGCTTGGAGGTGGGGAGGGGGGAGGCTCTGGTCAAGCGGTCCCTGAGGAGCGGCCTGGGGCATTGGGAGGGCCTGTCCTGTGGTGGAGCGGGCCTTTGGAGGGGGTGTCCTGAGGCTGGAGAGGCCACCGAGGAGCGGCCTTTGGCAGGGTGTCCTGGGGCTGGAGAGGGCACCGAGGAGCGGCCTTTGGCAGGGTGTCCTGGGGCTGGAGAGGGCACCGAGGAGCGGCCTGCGGGCGGGTGTCCTGTGGGCCCTGAGGTGCAGCCAGCTGGGGCACCCGGCGGAGCAGGCCTGCAGACCGGCCGAGGTCCCTGCGCCGGGCTCTGCTGATGCCATCTGCTCGCAGGGCCATGGCGCAGTTCGTGTTCGAAACGGACCTGCACGGGCTGCTGAAGCTGGACACACCGATCCCGAACGCTCCCCCCGCGCGGTGGCAGCGCAGGGCCAAGGAGAGAGGCGCCCACGGGCCCAGCCCCGCTGCTGGCTTCTCGCCCATGAAGCCGGCCAATCGCTCCCACAGCTCCAGCAAGACGCCATCCAGGACACCCGGTGAGCAGCGGCATAGGTTGTTTGGGGGAGCAGCGCACGAGCTGCTTGCCTGTAACTGTGGGGCTCAGGGCTTCGTGCCGGGCTATCCTAGTCGGCTTGCTGGTCAGGCAGGAGGAGGTGGGCTACACTGCCTGGCTCCTGGGAGTCACCCATCTCCTCCCCAGCATGAGGTGGGCAGAGCTCTGTGCACTGGGACTGGGTGAACTGCTGGTTCCTCAGCTGAGCCTTGCTGGCAGAGCTGTGTGTTGGGACAAGTGTGAGTAGCGCTGTCTGCTGACAATTTTACATGCTGTAACAGTATTTTTGTATCCTCCCCTTATCTATGAATTCTGATGTTGTGTTAGACCTAAAGACTTGCCTTCTGGCAGTCCCTAACCAGAGCTTAGTGCAATTTATATGGGGGGGGGAAGGACAGGTGGTAAAAATATGAATATGAGTTAAGTGTGACTGGATGGCATGAGCTCTCTGAGTCCTGCTTGTCTGGTAGGTGTGATGTGGAAGAGTACTGGGTAGGCTTGCTATCTCTTGAAAGCTTTAATACAGGCTGTTCAATAGCTGTGAGACAATATGTATGCAAATGCAGGTAGATCTGGATCCAAAATCCAGAGCACCCCAACAAAGGCTGGAGGGGATCGCTACATTCCCAACCGAAGCACTATGCAGATGGAGATGGCAAATTTCCTCCTAACAAAAGAGAATGACCCTGCTGAGGAGTCACCTACCAAGAAGGTGAGCCTGTTGCTAAGTTACGGTTACTACAATGATCACTACCAAACACCTAACCCTTCCTGGCCTTGTACAGTGAAGCAAACTGAGTTCTATCATGGGGCTGAGAGCCCCAGCCATCACTGCTTCCGGCTCTGGGCTTCAGGATCCTGCAATGAGGTGGAAGCTGTAGAGCCTGCAGATGGAACCAGTATACAACTGCTACACAGGAGCCTGAGCATAGCTACTCTGTAGGGCTGTTTCCCTAGGCACAGGGAAGAGCAGAGCCCCTTACCCCTCTGCTTCCACTCATTCTAGCCTGTGCTGCTTCTGGTAGCAAAACTCCAGTTTGGGGTAATAAGGCTTTTAAATACAACAGGCTACAGAGACACAAATCTGTGAGCCTGTGCACAGTGAAACTGCTGGTAGTAGCTGTTCTAGGACAATGTCCACATGGGGAGTTATTCTGGAATGTGTACACAGTGTTCTGAAATCTGTTTATGAAACACTTGGTCTGCTGTGGGTTCCCCCACAGGCAATGAGACACTGAACTTGCCACTCTTCTGTATGAAAATGTGAACAGAACAGTGTGCCAATGTCTGAGGAAAAACTACTTTGACCTGCCTGCCTGTAGCTGACTTCCACAGCACAGCTGGACACCTGACTCCAGCAGGAGGGAGCTTAGGTGTATGCTCTGCCAGCTGCAGTGTTGGGTGCAGCATGGCCTTTGTCTCACATGCATCTCACTGAGGGTGGTTTGTCTCCATAGGAGCAAAAGAAAGCCTGGGCAGTGAATCTAAATGGCTTTGATATAGAAGAAGCAAAGATTCTCCGCCTCAGTGGAAAGCCACAGAATGCTCCAGAAGGTATGGTACAGGGTTTGTGTGAGTTGACTCAGCTGGAGAGATCTGGGCAGGGGAACAGCAACACAGAGGCCCTCTGTATGTTCATGGGGGAGATCAACAGGCTTTTTCTCACAGCTCCTGTGCATGCTGCAGTGTCCTTCCATAGGGTTCCTGAGGTTGAGGGGTAACATTTAGCTTTTAGCTACAATGAATTTATTTACAGAGGTCGAAAGGAGTGCCACTTGCTTCCTTGCACAGCAGGTGGCAAACCTTCCTGAGGTGTGCAAAAGCTTCAAACTTTCTGCTGTGCACTTTGTAGCTTAACTGCCACTAAATATAATTGGACACAGAAAAACAAGTTCTTGTCACTTAAATTTGTGAACTGGGGAATCTGAGCTCACCCTGGTTCAGCGGTGGTTCCCGCTGCCAGTGATGTTAGCACACTGAGCTCTCCTGAGCTTACCTCTTTTCTCAAGACTTCACCTGCCCTGGAACAGACTTCTAGCTGGGTGAGCAGTGCTCAGCTGGGACGAAACAGTAACTCAGGTTAACAAAGCTGTACCTCTGCATACAGGCTATCAGAATAACCTGAAAGTGCTCTACAGTCAGAAAACCACACCTGGATCCAGCAGGAAGAATGGCAGATACATTCCCTCAATGCCAGACCGGATCCTGGATGCGCCAGAGATCCGCAATGACTATTGTAAGTAGGCTGCTATGTTGAGTGCTGGGCATTGAGATAGCTCAGTTACTGTCCTAGGAACTGCACACCAGCGCAGAGCAGTTTCAGGATCTCACACACCCAGGCTGGCATGGACCATTTCTGGAGCGTCCCTGTGTAGCCTTACAGGAACAGTGGTCCGGCGTGCTGTGTAGGTGACTTGAATCGGGGATGCCTGACCCCACCAGCTGAGCACAGTGACACCCAGAAGGATGGGGGGGAGAGGAGGGGGGGTGTGTGTACGCGCTGGTGGAGGGCAGGGCTCTCTAGGTAAGTGCCATATGACCTGCATTGCTCTTTCAAATTGTAGATCTGAATCTCATTGACTGGAGCTCTCAGAACTTCCTGGCAGTGGCTCTGGACAACTCAGTTTATCTGTGGAATCACACCTCTGGAGAAATTATCCAGCTGCTGCAGATGGAGCATCCAGATGATTATGTTTCCTGTGTGTCATGGATTAAAGAAGGAAACTACCTTGCTGTTGGCACAAGTAATGCTGAGGTCCAGGTGAGTGCAGGAGTAAAACCAGAGGTGTTGTCTAGGGATGGGTGGAGCTGTGGGGCCTTGGGACAAAGGCTTGGCTAGCACAAGAAGGATGCAGTGCACCCTGACCAGTCTTGACTGGTGTGGGGTGGAAATGTCCACAGCCAGTGACCAACTGCAGCATGCAAGGCAGTGTTTGGAGTTTTCTGACACCTGGAGTTACCTCCTGCTCTGTAGACATGAGATCAAAGTTATCTTTGCTGCCATACTGACAAGACTGTGCAGTGAGGTTTCCAGGGCAAAGCAACAAGGCTGGGTTCCCTCACCCTCTGGAAAACTTACTGCTCTGCCTCTCTAGCTATGGGACATACAGCACCAGAAACGTCTCCGAAACATGACCAGCCATTCTTCCCGTGTGGGGTCCCTCAGCTGGAACAGCTACATCCTCTCCAGGTAAAGCAGGGGATGGGGGTGGGTGAAGGGCAGTGTCCAGCCGTTGCAGATGGGTATCCTAGATCTGTGAGTAGTGCAGGTTTGGGATGGCAGGGAGGAGTTTCTGCCCTGGCTGGGGACTCTTACTCAGCCTGTGCTATTGGGACTGTGGGGAGAAGCCCTCTTGTCTCCTGCCCTGTGCTGAAGTTGTGAAGAGCTTCTGTGGTGGCTTTGCTCACATCAAGCAGCCAGAGAGGTTGGTAACACTGGTTGAAACCCAGTGGAAGGTATGACAGTCTTGCAAGAGCACAAAAGTAGATTTTGGTGAAAATACATGGCAGCCTGACTTTGCAAGCCTTCTCTCTGCAGCGGGGCACGCACCGGCCACATTCACCACCATGATGTCAGAGTGGCTGAGCATCACGTGGCCACACTTGCTGGCCACACACAGGAGGTGTGTGGACTCAAGTGGTCTCTAGATGGCCGCTACCTGGCCAGTGGTGGCAATGATAACCTGGTGAACATCTGGCCATGCACCCAGGGGGACAGTGGAGACTTTGCTCCTGTACAGACCTTCACTCAGCACCAGGGTGCTGTCAAGGTGAGTGCAGGGCTGTTGTGGGCATGTCTGTGCAAGCCAGAGGTGCAGCACTGGCTGTGCACAGGTTGCCTCTTGCATGTCTTAGAATTAACCCTTTTCTCTCAGGCGGTGGCATGGTGTCCATGGCAGTCAAATGTTCTAGCCACTGGAGGTGGAACTAGTGACAGACATATCCGCATCTGGAATGTGTGCTCTGGCACCTGCCTGAGTGCTGTTGATGCTCATTCCCAGGTGAGACATGAAGATAAACACCTCCTGACAGGACACCTACTCAGACTTGCTGGCTCCTGAGGCCCAGAGGCATGCAAAAGGAGACCATGCTCATCTCTGGGTGGTGAGCATGAGCACAAGCAGCTTCTTACCTGCATTACTGCCTTTTCCTAGGTCTGTTCTATCCTGTGGTCAACAAACTACAAGGAGTTCATTTCAGGCCATGGCTTTGCACAGAATCAGCTGGTTATATGGAAGTATCCAACAATGGCCAAGGTCACTGAGCTGCGAGGTAGGCTGGGCTCCATCCGTGGGGATGAGAGGGCTGTTGGAAGCTGAAGCAGCTGTAATGCTGGAACAGAGGGATGGTTTAGGGGCTTGCTGCTAGAGGGAGGCACTCCCATGGGCTGCTGAAGAAATGCTGTTGCTTCAAATGCATGCCTAAGGTGTGAATTCATGCTGCTGCAGTGTGGTATGGGGACAGCAATGCAAGCTGGTGGGGCATATAGGAGTAAATGTGACCATTGTGGTAGAACCAAAGCAAGGCCAAGATGTGGTGAACAGCTCAGCTTTGACTGCACACCTCTTCCTTCCCAGGTCACACTGCCAGAGTCTTGAACCTGACTATGAGCCCTGATGGTGCAACAGTGGCCTCAGCAGCTGCTGATGAAACACTACGGCTCTGGCGCTGTTTTGAGATGGACCCCATAAAGAAGAAGGAGAAAGAGAAGGCAAACAGTGCCAAAAGCAGCATCATTCACCAGAGCATTCGATGAGTGTACAAGGCTGTTGGAGGGAGGGGGGGAAACTTGGTTTACATGTTGTACAGTATTTTAAATGTTAATAAACTGCTTTAATTTGACTTTGTTTATGGAGGCTGATGGAACAGGCCATGGCCCAAAGAAAAAAGCCCTTCTTCCCAGTGGGTGGAGGTCTGGGCAAGTGGTGGAGCTCTTGTTCTTTAGGGCAGTCTTAAGCAGCCTGAGCCTGTCACAGCCCTGAATGCTTGAGAGAAGGATTCTGTGGAAGGGCTGTATTTCTGTATCTGTCCAGCTGAGGCAGGTATCTCACCTGCCCCCTCTTCATCCTGTCCACAAGTGCAGCAGCTCCACCAAAGGGAAAAGCTGTAGCCTAGATTACTTCCTAGCTTTCCATCCCTGATAGTATCAAAACTTCCATTTCCCAGTGGTCCAGCCCTGCTGTGGTGCTGGGATGTACTGCTGCTTGCCTCTGCTTCCAGAGCAGTGAGCTATCTCTGAACTGGTCCCTGCAAAGGTAGGGCCCTCTGCCCAGCTGGGGTGGGGAGAAGCACAGTTTGTGTCCAGCCTCCTGGCCAGGTGGGCCTTACTGTGCCTCTGGAGGTGGGGCAGGGGCTGGAAAAGCACAGCAATAGCTGTAACCACCCCCAGGCCAGCAGGAGGCAAGAAAGGGCACAAAGCCTGACAGAAACAGCCAGCTTGGACAGCACCATCAACCCAGTGCATAGCCCCTAGCCCTGTCTTCCAGCAGCCCTCCTCTCTGCCCTCCCCTTCTGCTGACGGAAGCCCTGGTGCCAAGCTAAGGCAGTGAAGGAAAGCAGGCAGCAGGGTTCTGCTGACATTTGGTAGAGCTTGATTCCCCAGCCCCTGGAAAAACACATTTTTTCCAGGCTATTTTTCACAGGGAGCATACTTGAGCCTCTACCTGAGCAAGAGCCAGCACAGCCACATGCTCTGTCCCTGGCATGTGAGGTTGTGGGGCACCAGACCCATGAAGCGTGTCCTTCAGCTGCACCAGCAGAGCCAGGGACACTGCACAGCTGATTAGCAAGCACCCAGGCCTGTGCAGAGCAGCTTGCCAAAGCCAGCACCTCCCCTCAGCCTGTGATTAGCTGAGGGTGGATTACTATTAACCATTTTCAATTTCTTCTCAGTGCAGGACCATGCTGCACTTGGCACCAGGCTCCTGCCCTGCCTCCCAAGTTTTAAGCCAGCTGGAGCCTTCAAAGGGGGGGCCAGTGTTGGCAACAAGTTGTGCTGTGGAGGCCAGCCACTGTCCTCCCCCCACCTACCCAAGCAGCCCCACATCTATTGCTGATAATGGAAGGCACAGTCTCAAAAAACAGCTTGTAGCAGCTGAGTCCAACATCTTCACAGGAGGGCTGTTGGTGCATCCCTCTTTGGCCACCTGGGGAAGAGCAGGAGAGGTACAAGGGAGAAAAAGGTAGCTGTCCTTTCTCTTCAGAAGCAACTCTGAGGGTAGCCGCTGGCTCCAATGGGGAAGGGCACAGGAACCCACATACAAGGTGAAATTCTTCTCCAGAGCCGCACTGCTGCTCTAGGAACCCTGCCCCACACTCCTGCAGTTTGATGGTGGGATTTAGCACAGACTGGCCCTGTGCCTAACCTGCCCCCCAGCAGCTTAAGGCTCCCCCTGGTTCCCAACACTGAAAGGAAGACGTTCAGCCTGAAAGCTGATGTATTTTCTTTAGTCTCATGTAACAAAGCCTATCTTGTCTCTTTCCTTAGCATATACATACCCCTTGAAAGTCCTCTGAGCATTATGAGATGGTGATGTAGTGTCTTCTTTTGGCCTCCATACTGGTCCCACCACCCTGGAGCAAGGAGGAGCTGGGCACTGATCCAGTAGGCCCAGGAACCACTTCCCTATAAGGTGTTGACTCAGTTCAGAGCAACAGCCCAGACTGACCATGACAGCATATAAATTAAAGTGCCATGGCCAGCCCATGGAAAGATCACAGCTCACGGGAACAATTGGAGGAAGGGAGAGCAGAGCACACATAAGGAACAGTGCATTTTAAAACACCAAGTGTAAGTAAAGTATTGTTACTATTTTGGGCAAAAGGAACAACAGTCACTTCTTTACTAAGAGCCAGCTGGAGGGGGAAGGAGGCTAGATGGGAAAAGCTTCATCTCAGCTAGACTATCTGCAGCTCCTGAAGTAGTGACTTCTGAGCTCTGAACTAATGTTATATACCAGCAGGGACCAGAACAAGCTGCCCGGCCTTGCCCACAGAGAAACAGCATCAACTGGGAGAACACTACACAGACCAGCCACCAGATCCCAAATTAAAGCTTCATATATACAAGAGCATTGAGCTCTGTGGAGTGATGCCCACAGGCAGTTAGGCACATGGATCACACCAGTTAAGGTCACTTGAAGGTCTTCCTGTGCTTCAGAGCACAGCCTTGAGGTATACAGCAGCTCAGGCAAGGTCAGCAGAGCTTTCCCTCACACCAAGCCCTGCTCTAGGGCTTGGGCTGGACATTCACTAAAGGCCTCCCACACTAAACTTCTGGAGGCTTGCTAGACTGACATGTTCCTCCCAGCCACAAGCAGCCCAGCAGGCTACCCCCACCCCTTCCCAAGCCTGAGATAGCACCTAGGCTGGCCTCTTCACACAGAGGGCCCCAGTTACAAGGTGATGGGGAAGGCAGCACTGGCCCCCAACAGTGCTGG
This sequence comes from Coracias cyanogaster, assembly GCA_033124195.1. NCBI lineage: Eukaryota > Metazoa > Chordata > Aves > Coraciiformes > Coraciidae > Coracias > Coracias cyanogaster. The sequence continues at coordinate 15,287 of JAVSBS010011995.1, read as the reverse complement.
AAGGGAAGCGAGACTGTCTCAGGTGGCAAAGAAAGAGAACAGAGCCCAGCCAAGCAACATGCACTTCCATAGCAGAAGCAAGGTGGCAGCAACATAAACCTCCCTGGGACCAACCTGAGCTATGTTCTGCACAGAGACACGCTGCAGGGGCACTCACAGATGGCAGCAGCAGCTTTAGCTTCAGCAGATGCAGAAAGCAACAGACTGCTGTGTCCCCATCACCTGGGTTTCCAGGGTCTCCACTCCCTGCTCTGCCACACTTCAGCTCCCCAGGATTTCTGAAAAGCAGCAGCTTCTTCTGGACTACTGGCCCTGGTCCCAGCCCACACCCACACTCCACCCCAGCCATTCTTTCACAGGGTGGAGCCACTTTCACAACAGGAGCCTTGACACATTTCCTGCCCTCAGCACTGCTCTACCAAAGCACTTGGAAACGATCTGCCATCTGCTTTATCAGTGGGCTGCTATTGCCCTCTCCCCCGATACACAAATCTGCTATGCTAAGGGCTTCTCCCAGCCCTGCCTCCAACCACATGGGGCAGGACCAAGCACATGGAACAGCTTCTGAGCACAGCAAGCCAAGAAAGGAAGAGGACAGAGCCATTTCTCCTTCTGTCTGTTTATTTGTGATAGAAGAGCAGCCCCATATGACAGGGCCTGGCTCCTTCACCTCCTCCTCAAGGCCATTAGCATGGTTTTGGTTATAGCCAGAGCAGGTGATGGGCACCAGGCCCAGAAGAGCTGCTGTATACCTTCCCCCAGGCCCAGTCAGATCCACAGAGGCAAGAGGTGCTCACTGTTACACCACAGCAAGGCACACTGCAACCAGCCTCTGCTGTGCTCACACTGGGCAAGAGCAGGGCTGGGCCCAAGCAGGAGAGCCCAGGAGCTGATTCTAGGGGCAATTATTGCTCAAGTCTTCAGTTTGCAGGAATGGAAGTGGTCCAAGACAAGGCTGCACTTGGCCTCTCCCCCTCTGGAGCAAGCCACCAGCTGCCATACAGGTAAGTGTGGCTAAAGCACACATGGAGCACCCAGCCCAGGCACAGAAAGACAAGGCAACCTGGGCTGATCATGTGGGGGAGGCATTTCATGCTGTCACAACCCCTGCTACATCCTAGGCACAAGGCATGTGTACTGTACTGGGCAGGTCTGGGCCCTTGAGTCCCATCTGCACTGCCCCTACATTCTCCACAGCCACACCTGAGCGCAGATACACCAGGGCAGGAACCCTCACCTGGGCACAGGGACCAGAAGGGACATGCAGCACTGTGGCATGGAACAAAGTGGCACAAGGCATGGTAGAGCAGGAGCACTCATGCTTGAGCTGGCAGCAGCAAGCAGCCAGGGACAAGTCTGCTCATCCCTGTGGGCTCTGATGAGACAGGTAAGAGGAGAGGGCACCAGGATAGGGATCAGTCTCTTCTTTTGGTCCTACTCAGAAGGAAATGGCCCCCAGGCAGAAGGGCCAGATGTAGGCACTTGGGGAAGTTCCTTTGGAAACACTGGAATGGGACTGCAGCCCCACCGCTGTGATGCAGGCAGCTGCCTCTCTGCTCAGCAACGCTGAGAAACAGCACAAGCCCTCCCAGGAGGAGAAACTGCCCATGGCTGCTCAGAGCAGAGGGGCTGGGCATGCAGACAGGACAGCAGGGCTGGGCACAGGGGTACAACAGTCTGTAGGCACTTGACTCTGCTAGTGGCACCCAGGAGCAGGGGAACAGGTCCCAGCTGCCTCTGCCCCGGGGCTCTCATTGGCTCTGGGAGGGCCTTGCCCTCTAGTTGGCTTTGACCTTGCCATTGATGACAGTGCCGTTCTCATGGATGCTGCTACCGTTGTGCTGGGCTGCTTGCTGAGCCACTCTGGGCAACCGTTTGCCCTTGGTGTAGGACTGGTACCAAAAGTTAGAGAAGAGTATGAAGAAGATGGTCCCATAAATCCAGATGAGGTGGATGAAGATGGGGAACTGGTACTGGCAGCTGGGCATGAAGTAATACTGGGAGATGTGGACGGAGACAATCACAAATTGCGCCTGGGAGCAAGGCAGAGCAGGGACAAGTTATTCATGTGAGCAGGGTCAGGGATCCCACTAGAGACCTTCCCTCTAAAAGAAACCAATTGGGTCCTTTCCCACTCCAAAGCAGATGTCCTTATGGTGAGGCAGTCTAGCAGCAGCTGGAAGAGGCAGGCACGTGCCTCAAGGAAGCATGTGCCTCTCACCCTCCCAATGTGGCCGCAGCCCAGCATCAGCTGGCTGAGCAGCACCCACAGCCTAACAAGGCTGGCAGGGCCCTCAGAGGCCCACAGTGAGCCAGAGCTGCTAGAAACTGAGTGAGAGGCTACAGAAGAGACAACCACATCTGCTGGCTGCACCTTTCATAGGTACAAGGGTTGGCCTGCCCCTCCCATCAGAGGCTTAGGGCAGGTGCTCTGCTCCACAGCACAAACTCACCAGCTGGATGGCTGTGATGTGCTTCTTCCACCACAGGTACTTCTGAAAAGCAGGTCCTGCTGCTGAGAGCCCATAGTAGAAGTACATGACAACATGCACCATGGAATTGATCATGGCATGGAATGAGCCCATTCCCCCTGGTAAGATAAGATTTTCATTAGCATGTCAATCCTCCACAGCAATCAGCACTGCAAGGAGCTCCTAGGAGCCCAACAGGGCCAAAAAACCCCTTCTCAGCATGCTAGGGCTAACCCTTCTCTTTCCCCAAGCTGTGTACCCAGTCAGTTTCCGTCTTACCTGGACCAAACTTTGCTCCCCACCACCAGCTCCAAGGCAGAACAGAGTGGTGGAAGAGGTGCAAGAATGTGACCTGTTCATTCTTCTTCCGTAGGACAAAGATGACCTGCAATGATAAGCCCACAGCATCAAGGACCCGCAGCCTTTGGAGCAGCTAGAGCAGGCTGGGCCACTAATTCAGTGTCAGATCTCAGTGATGCTTCCCCCACACCTCCACATGCACTGCCACCACACATTAGGCCACCTGACAGCTTCCAGAGCTGTAACATGCCACAAGTGGCCTCTGCAATAGCCTGAAGTGCCTCCTTGGCAGTGGTGCCAGACAGAAGGCACTACCAGGTGAGACTGGAAGGGCTGAAGAAAGCCCCTACCCCAAGAACACTGGGCACCAACTCCCTGCCCAGCAAGCAGTGACAAGGCCTCCTCAGTATCTCAGAAACTCACTCACCGTATCTGTCAGTTCAATGAACTTGGAGAATACAAAGAGCCAAGCAACACTGACCATCTGTAACAGAACAGGTTAACATTAGAGACGCACCTCAGCCTGAACATTCCCAGTGACCAAGGGTCTCCATACAACAACCCTTAAGTGAAACCAAGTACCACAGACTAAATCCTCTGCCTCAGGAGAGGCAGGTAGCTATGATTTTGCTGTCCAAAAGTGCTAAAGGCCATCCCCACTTATTGTGAGAGGGACAAGAACTCACCCTGAGGGCCTTGGGGTCCTGTGAGAAGTCCACAGGGTCACATCGCCAGGTGTACCCAGTAAGCCACCCTGCCATCAGGAACTGCAAGAATAGCATCATCAGTCTGAGATCCAACACATCACCCACTGCACTTCCCAAACCCTGTGCAGAAGGGCAGAGAACAGCTTCCAAAAGGACTCCCCATCACCCATGCAGCCTGCATGAAGTCCTCTAGATATGCCAGAAAAAGCCTACTGCTCACAACTCACCTCATAGACTATGTAAAGTGAGAGTCCCACCAGAAAGAAGTTGTATAGCACCATGAACTTCTTCAGGTTTAAAGGCTTCCTGTTGGCCATTAGTCGGGGACCCAAGGATAGTACAAAGTAGACATATGCCAGAAGGATGCCCATCACAAGGAACGGGGACTGCATCAGTGGATAATCAGCGATGCGGGGGTCTGCAGAGAGAGCCATGGTGCCAAGCAGTTAGCATCCTCACCCCAATCTGCTGCCAGCAATGTTACTGCCAGAGTGGAGGCAAGGACATGGCAATCCTGGTCTCCTATGACAGGAGTGGAAGTAGAGGGGCAGTCTGGGAATAGAGGCTCGTGAAGCCAGCCAAACTCAGTAAGGTACAGCTGAAGCAACACTGCAGGGCAACCTGGAGATCCTCTGCCCAGGAGGGCACAAGCGCCCCAAAAGGGTCTGCACAGGCATTGAGGCAAGACAGCCTCCTAACAGACAGCCCCCCAAACCCAGAGCTGCATCTACATCCGAGCAGAGGCAGGATGCAGCTAGACTCCAACTGCTTCAGGGATGCCAGACCATTCCCCTGTGCCTGCAGCAGTAAGGCATGTATGTGGTGCCACCTACCCTCCATCTGCATAGAGCCAAACACTCACCTGCTTTCTTCATGAAATCCTGATACATGGTCACAATCCCCTCCATGGTGGCGGCAGTGTCTCTGTGGAGAGAGAAAGGGCAGATCAAGCAGCAGTTTTCCCAGGAGGGCAGCCTGCAGAGCACAGCTCTGCAGATCAGCAAATTTCAAGCACAGCATCAGAGGTACAGTCATGCATATCTGGCCAGCCTTGCTCTCAGCTGATCACACACCAGCATCCACCTCCCCACTGCACCACATGCTCCCCATTTCTCACTGAGCCTGGACCTGTCTCCCCAGCTCTGCTGGGAACCCCATCATCCACCACCAGAAGTCCTTCCAAGGCAGGATCCTAACACTTCAAGCCAGCTAGGAAAGCTGTCAACCTCAGCACTATCTCCAGCCCTTTAGTCTTTCTCCTGCTGTACAGGCTCAAGCATTACCACCCACAACCACCAGGATGTTGCCACTAGCCTTGCTACCCATACCCACCCAGCACCCTGCTCTGCTTGACCCTGGTGCAAGGTCTCCAAGGGAGACAGTGCTGGCCTACACTCTCCCTGGAACAGTGTTTTTATGATCAGCTTTGTGCTCCTGCCCACTGATCCCTGCCAGAGAAGCAACACAACATCACTGCAGACCTACTGCATGAGGAAAAAAAGCCACTGGTTCAGAAAAACACCAGTTTCTGGTGTCAGAGTTCCTGGTTTTCTATCCTTGCATAAAACCCTCCCAATAAGAACTACCACCCGATCACCCAGCACCTCAGAGGCCAGGTGCATCCTATGTGGCAATGACATTTCCACTCCCCTTCCAGACAGGGGACAGTATCTCCAAATAGTGGAGAGAGCTTCAGGGAGAAGGACTGACACTCCCCACACTTGCTCAGCCTCACTATGGGCACACAGCACACCCCCACCCAGCCCCCTGTGCTCCCCAACCTCTCCCTAGCCCACAGGAGACCAGAGCAGCAGGACAGGAGGCAGAGCATAGGCCCAGCCTCATCTGACTCACCCATCTGTGAGGGAGGCATTCCCCACAGCTGCCACCAGACACTCCACCTATCCGTTCCTCCAGGAAGGTGTACATGAATTACTGCCCACAGAGGCCTGGAGAAACAGGTCCCCTGCCCAGTCCCCCCCCAGGAGGTTTGTTGCTGCCACCACCAGGAAGCGCACAGCCTCTCCCAGACCAGCAGCTGAGAGGCTAAAGGCACAGTAGCCTTCCCAGTAAGGTCCCAGCTGGGAGCATCCAGCAGACACTGCCACCTCAAGCCCTTATCAGCCAGCATGAGCACTGCTCCTTCAGCTTCACTGCAAGAGGAAAAGCTCAGCAAAGTCCCCTTTTGCTCCACCTACATACAACCCAGGCAGGACAGTGACAGATACTAATCATGCAGTGCTACCAAGCACCTACAGGACAGGCTTCAGTGACTACAATCTTCATGAGAGCCTGGCACATGCTATTTTCACCCACCATTCTCTTCAAGTCACTGTAGTGCAGCAACAATGCTGGCTCTGTGTCTGCCCAGTCATACCCTCTGTGCTCCTCCAAACTGGGGAGTGCCACACAACCCCTCTGTAGTGACGGGGTGGAACAGGTCTTCCCCTTTATCCCCACCCCCTGAAGTACCCATCCAGAGCAGCCTGCACAGCCACACACCCAAAGGACAGAGCTCAAGAAGTTTTGCTGTGCTTCAGAAAGCACAGGAAAGTAGTTGCTTCTGCCACCTTGGAGGTAGCTACAGCAACAGCATAAAGCCCCCTCAGTACTGATCTCCACACTTCAGGGGCACCAGCAGCAGAACAGATGCTTACCTTCCCAATCCAAAGTTTCCAGAGGTTTAATAGCAAGTAATACTCAATTCTTGTATCACTGCCATACAAGTAATATTTAAGGTCTCAGGCACAGCTAAGATTATCCACTCTCTACATGCAGCAGAAGCCAGAAAAGTATAGCAGGAACTATGGTGTTCTTGAGAGTGACTCAACACTCCAGCTGCAGGAAATGCACCAAGTCCTTAAAGCTGCTGAGCTTTATGCTGCTTTAATCACCAAGAGCAAGCTCCAAACTTGTCTGTCTAGTTTCAGCTTTCAACCACTACATTGAGCTACACCTTTATTTGCTAGATTGAGGAGCCCTCAAGAGTTAGTTCCCAGCACACATACCTGACCATTCAAGATGTGTTTATCATATCAAGCTGAATGAGTCAACCTTACTACAGGTCCAGGGCAGACTCTTGCAGAGTGCTTGCCTATTTTAGGCAGGCTGGGATGAGAAGATAGTATCAGTCACCCACGAGCTCAGAGCTACATCTCACTGGAGG